>OVAP01003074.1:0-17559 GCA_900406295.1 Aurinia saxatilis
TGCGGGTGGGTTTGATGCTGAGTCATTGTATAAGAACCTTCATTATTGTTTGATGACTAGCCAGGATAATTCAATACCTCTGGAAACCCGTAGAGTCTTTCCATGGATTATTTGGTACAACTGGAAAAACAGGAATAGCTTTTTCATTGAGGGAAAAAGTTTCTTACCTTTGGATACAGTGAAAAAGATTTGTGAGGAAGCTTCTTTTTGGTTTTTAGCTCAGTTAGGTTCTAATCCTTTAACCACTTTTGATCAGAACCAAACTGCTGAAAAACCAGTTAGAACAAATATCCGGTGGAGACCACTACCCGACCCTTGGTTAAAGTGTAATGTAGGTTCCTCTTGATCCCGACAAAAACAGTTAGGTGGAGGTGCTTGGGTTTTGAGGAACTCATTGGGAAGGGTTATACTACATAGCAGAAGATCTTTTGTTAATGTAAATTCTGTCACTCAAGCTAAACTTCTTAGTCTTATTTGGGCAATAGAAAGTCTTAGCAGTCATAGATTGAGTAACATTGTCTTCGCTATGGATGCTCCGGATGTCTTGGGAGCAGTTCTTCGTCCAAAAGCATGGCCATCCTTTCTTTGGGAAGCAGAACAAGTGAAGCAAGCTTTAACATCTATTCCATTGTCGACTTTGGAGGTGGAAAACAATCAATCTAATAGAGCTACTACTCTCATAGCCAAGAGTGTGACCAAACAAGATAGAACGCAGTCTTATGTTCAAATTGGTCCTCCATCTTGGCTTATCACTGTGTTTGAGATTGAGAGTCTTAACTCTGTTTGAAGATTGAAGTGTACAAGAAGATGGAAGGCTTGTTGATGACTGATTTTTTGGTATTTGTATAACACTTTTCTATGACCTTGTACGTAAACTGGATTTTGGTGTCAAACAAAAAAGTTAATAAGATACGATGAACAGAAAACATGGGAAGATACTTTTTACAAATAAGGGATGAAGATCGTCTCAGTGATCGTATTACAGAAAAGGGAGGAATGAAAGCTGGAAGGAGTAGATATATGAGCTGGCAACTTAGCTAATTAAGACTCTGATTGAGGATTTATCCTAGTCTAATTAGGATACTCTAATTAGGATACTCTGTATCATCTAGAGGATATGCTGTTATGTTGAGAGAGTGTCAAGATTCAATGAATCTGTAGAATCATCATTGGTTCTCTCTTGTAATTGATTTGGTATATCAATAAAGAAAGGTTTAACGTAAAATTGCAACTTCTTAACGAAGTCATAGCAAGACTAATGATTACATCGTTTTCTCATTGTGTGGCATGTGTTAGGTGTGATGGAACGAGATATCGATGAATTTTTTGAAGAGAGCTAATATTAATATTAACTAGTATTTACTTTGGTAAGATCAATTTGATCGTCTAAATGGTTTGGTCTCATTCCAGTTTTGGTGTCTTAACCAACTAGCTATTTTTATAATATTGCTCTTTTTTTGTGGTCAAGATAAGATGTTTTCTGTTATATTTCTTAACTTGGTGGATGGATGGTCTTAGTATATATACACACACCTTCGTGTTGATCTCCATATAAATTTATAGAGATTCCTTCTACTACTTTTCTTTGTTTTTGTAGAAAAATGGCGAAACGAACAACTTCATTTGGTGTTTCCTCCTGCCTCATTGTCTTGTTCTTCTTTTCAGTCTCGGCAGTCAAAGATGATAATCAAGACCAACAGGTATCATTTTAGTTCATATCATGATATTTTGTTTCTCGCTCTGATCATCAATCATTCATGAAGAGATAGTATTAATAAATTAATAATAATGATGATGATGTGAATCATGAAGGTATATGTTGTTTACATGGGTGCACTTCCATCTAGCGAGGTCTACACACCAGAGTCCGATCACATGAACATTCTTCAAGAAATCATCGGAGAGAGGTGTGTTATTATAATTTGTTCTCATCTAATCATATAGTTACAATTAAAAATAATTACATTGGTATGAGAAATAGTCTAAACAAGCGATATATCTCTATAGTGCAAGCGAAGGTCGTTTGGTGAGAAGCTACAAGAGAAGTTTCAATGGGTTTGCGGCTCGCCTCACTCGGTCAGAACGCGAAAGCATAGCCAGTAAGTCTTCTTCGCTAGACTTCGAACTCTTTAATATTCTGTACCTGTTCCACCCGGCCTTATACGACCAACTTCATTTCACATGACCCAACGAAAACTCACGATCCGACCAAATAATGTTTGAAACTCTAAACTCTAAATCCTTTACACTTGAAATGTTTGAAACTAAACCAGATAGGGGAGAAAAAAGGAATCAAAATTTCATTTGTCTGTTGAAGATAATTTGTTTTTTCCTAATGTATATATATTTTATATTTATTATGTAGTTTTATAATTTTTTCAAAAATGTAGCAAATCTAAAATCCGACCTACAGTCCAACTGGATCAACTCTATGATACAAAAGATTTTTTTGCCTTCCGTTCCGTATTAAAACAAAAACTGGGTTATAAGATAAGATTATATTGGAAAAAAAGTGTAGATAAAAGATCTAATGATTCATCTTCTACAAAATATGTACTTAGATATGGATAGAGTTGTGTCTGTGTTCCCAAACAAGAATCTACAGCTCCAAACAACGAGCTCTTGGGACTTCATGGGGTTAAAGGATGGAAGGTCGACACCACGGAACCTGGCAGTGGAGAGTAATACCATTATTGGAGTTATTGACACTGGAATTACACCTGAATCTGAAAGCTTTTCGGACAAAGGCTTTGGTCCTCCTCCTAAGAAATGGAAAGGTGTTTGCTCCGGCGGCAAAAACTTCACCTGTAACAAGTAAATCTCAAATTTCTCCGTTTAAAGACTGTTCTACGTAAACCAAGTGACTGCATTCATTTTCTTGGCCAATGCTACAAAATTCACTTCAACTCCATAAAATGATCAATTCTATGATTTTGTAGCAAGTTGATTGGTGCAAGAGATTACACAAACGAAGGATCTAGGGACTCTACTGGACATGGTACACATACAGCATCCACAGTGGCTGGAAATGTAGTCGGGGACACAAGTTTTTACGGACTTGGCAATGGAACCGCCAGAGGTGGTGTTCCGGCCTCAAGAATTGTCACTTACAAAGTATGCACCGTATTGGGATGTAACTTGGATATAATATTGTCTGCATTTGATGATGCAATTGCGGATGGTGTGGACATCATTAGTCTTTCAGTGGGAATACCTTCTGCCATATTTTTTGAAGCGGATGTGATCGCTATCGGGGCTTTTCACGCTATGGCCAAAGGGATACTCACTGTAAATGCGGCCGGTAACAGTGGTCCAGAAGCGGAAACGACCCCGAGTGTAGCTCCTTGGCTCTTCACTGTTGCCGCTAGCGACACCAACCGTGCATTTTTCACCAAAGTTGTTTTGGGCAACAACAAGACACTTGTCGTACGTATCAAGAAACCAACTTATCTCTATACCTTTGATTTGATTTGTTTCTTCTTTTATATTTCTTAACATATATGAAACAGGGAAGATCAGTGAATACATTTGATTTGAATGGCACAATGTATCCTCTGGTGTACGGAAAATCAGCTGCTAATTCGTCTGCTTGTCCCGTGGATGCGGCAGAGTAACTTCCTTCCCAAGAAACATCATGTTTATTCGTTTGACCTAGAAATACTTTGTATGATGATGAGATTTGACTTAATGTTTCCAGGCGATGTGAAGTAGGGTGTCTTCAAGAATCACTTGTGAAGGGAAAAATGGTGTTGTGTAATTCGACGGATTCAAACGAAGCTCAACTAAATGGAGCTGTTGCAGCCATTTGCCTAAACCCTTCACCTGGCGTCGCCTCCATCACCTCCATGCCCCTCTCGACCTTATCACAAGAAGACTTTTACTCTCTCGTCTCTTACATTCAGTCTGAAGGGTAACAACTCTTCTCTCTATTTACAACTTTCTTTCTTTTTTGTGCTAGATTCCTTTATATAGTATGTACGTCTACAATTGATGTCTTACCCTGATAACTCTGCATTAATTTTCTTAGTTCTCCGGTGGCTACAATTCTACGAAGTGAAGCAATATTTAACCAAGCAGCTCCTTTCGTAGCTTCATTCTCTTCTCGTGGTCCAAACACAATTGCAACTGATATTCTCAAGGTATATATGTATAGGATCTTTGTTCCACTTTTTACTTTTTTTTATTTTCCTGCTCGTCTAAAAGGCAACGGTGAATGATATGCAGCCGGATATAACAGCGCCAGGAGTTGAAATCCTTGCTGCATTTTCACCTGATGATTCACCATCCTCAAGTGTGTTTGACACCAGACGTGTAAAGTATTCTGTTATCTCTGGAACTTCGATGGCGTGTCCACATGTTACAGGTGTGGCTGCATACATCAAGACATTTCATCCTGAGTGGTCTCCTTCCATGATCAAATCTGCCATTATGACTACCGGTACACGCAATATAAAACATTATTTCTTGTCTCCCAAGAAATCTATCACCTTTTGTTTGATTTTCTTCTTATTTGGTACTTTTATTAACAACACAGCTTGGCCAATGAATGCTACTGGAACTGACGTTGCATCGACTGAGTTTGCCTATGGAGCTGGACATGTCAACCCGATAGCCGCAGTGAATCCTGGACTCGTCTATGAATCGACAACAACAGATCATATCGCCTTTCTTTGTGGCATGAACTACAATGCAACTATGGTGAACCTCATCTCCGGGGGAGCGGCTACTTGCACTCGAAAAACCTTACCAAGAAACTTAAACTATCCCTCAATGTCGGCTAAAATGTTGAGACCTAATGGTAGGTCCTTCATTGTCAGTTTTATTAGAACCGTAACCAACGTTGGTAAACCAAAATCCACATACAAATCAGAAATCTTCTTAAATCACGGATCTAAGCTTAACGTCAAGGTCGTGCCTAGTGTCCTTTCTTTCAAAGAGGTGAACGAGAAAAAGTCTTTCACGGTGACTGTTTCGGTCGGCAATCTCGACCCGAAACTGCCTTCATCGGCAAATCTTATCTGGTCAGACGGGACTCATACTGTGAGAAGCCCCATTGTTATTTATAGGTGAGATAGAGTTTCGATTGGTTTCATAGAAGGTGGAGTTAAACTCCGGTAGGAAAAAACCTCATATATATACTCTTGTAATACGCATTTAAAAAAAAAAAAAAAAAGATATTGTTTCTGTGAACGAGGACATTACTTTCATTTTCATAAACGAAGTTTTATTTATCTGACTAAAGGCAATGATAGAAATTATATAACCCCATAAAAATCCATAGAAAAACCTACATATTCCGGCTAAAACAAAGTTCGAAAACTCAAAAATCTAAGCCCACAGATTTCAACTAACAAAACCTATAACTCAGAAGTCTAAATTCTCAGGAGCCTAAGCGTGCAGGTTTCAAAAAATGGATCTCATTTGGAATTAATTTATATTAGGTTTGTATTATTCGGTTTTTGGGTTTTTCAATTTATAACAAAAATACTCCCATGGAGGATAAAAATCTTTATTTGGTTCTGTTTGAATTTGGGTAATTTAGTCTATAAAAATTGATTTTATTTGGATTATTTCACTAATCGGTTCATAGTCGATTTCGAGATTTTCTATTTGGTTTCGAGAAGTTTGGTTTGGTTCTGAAAATTTACTGTCCCCTATTTTGAAGACTTGAATAATGATGTAATAGTCATATCTTAAAGGATTTGATAAGTTATTATTTTTTGTCAAACAACAATTATTATGCATTATACAATTTATACTAGATTCGATTTGATAAATTTTAAAAAATTGAATATATATATATATATATATATTTATTTTTTATTTATTTTTTTACTTCTACCAGATTTTCACTCCAATATATATTTGTGAGAAAGACCAAATAAAGGGATTATTTTTCTTACAACAAAGGGTATCTTTAATTATGAGGATTAATTCTTTAACGTCATTGATTTACTTTCCTATCAAGGCTCGAACAAAAAAAAATCCTTGATATGTTTCCTGAGAATGTAAAATTAGAGTGATATCATGTGATCAAATTAGATTTTCAGTGATTGGTAAATGATATATTTTATTTATAATTTTTAAGGAAATAGATTCAAAGGAATATTTACACGGTTGATGCATGATTTTTCTTTACTGTACATAAATCCGATCATTTTCTTATCCCAACAGAAATTGAAGAACTAACTTTAAAGAAAAAAATGAGTAAAGGAGCAGCTCCCTCCTCCCTTTTCTTATGCCTCTTTGTGTTGTTCTTGAATTCAGTCTCAGGAGTCACAAATGATCCTCAAGACAAACAGGTATATTGTTATAATCTATTGTTTGTGTTGGCTATGACTAATGGATCCATCATACATCAAAAATGATAATGGTAATCTGTTAAGGTTTATGTGGTCTACATGGGGTCACTTCCGTCTCATGAAGACTACACACCAATGTCTGTTCACACGAATATTCTTCAAGAGCTGACAGGAGATATGTATGATTCAATCTACTTATCTTATAATCGATCGTATTCAATAGATATAAATAAAGTAAAATTGGTTTTTGCAAGTACAATATTGACAATTTTGTTACATATTTTAGTTTGACTGCTGGTAGATTGGTGAGAAATTATAAGAGGAGTTTCAATGGGTTTGCGGCCTGGCTCACCGATTCAGAACGTGAAAGAATAGCTAGTGAGTGTTCTTCGACCTGATTAATCTTTTAAAACAATAAAATTGTGATTAAGGAAATGCTTACACACATTTCAGTTTAAATGAGTGTAAGCGCATGTATGCAAGCAAATTATTTTAATTAATATGAAAGACTATATAAATAGGCTAATTACAAATCTAAATTTGAGAGTCACAATAATACTGAGAGCCGTTGAAAATATAGATGAAGAAAAAAAAGCAATATTTGACTTACCTTCTTGGTTTTATTAATGTTGTTAGAAATGGAAGGAGTTGTGTCTGTGTTCCCCAACAAGAAGTACAAACTCCAAACGACGACGTCTTGGGACTTCATGGGGTTAAAAGAAGGAAAGATGACCAAGAGGAACCCCACGGTGGAGAGCAATATCATTATTGGGGTCATTGACGGTGGGATCACGCCGGAGTCTGAAAGCTTCTCCGATAAAGGCTTTGGTCCTCCTCCTAAAAAATGGAAAGGTGTTTGTTCCGGTGGCAAAAACTTCACTTGCAACAAGTAAATCTCGTTTTTCTCGATGCTTTGTTTTTATGTTTCATTATGTGTTCATGTTTGATGCTCACAACCACCAACATTTTTATAAACAAAATTTTTTTTGTCAATTAACACAACAGATTAAGAATTTCTAGGTAGAATTAACCACTCTATTATATATCAGCAAGTTGGTAGGGGCAAGAGACTACACAAGCGAAGGTGCTCGGGATTTTGATGGCCATGGTACACACACCGCATCCACGGCTGCTGGAAACGCAGTCAAAGACATAAGCTTCTTTGGATTCGGCAATGGAACGGTAAGAGGTGGTGTTCCAACCTCGAGAATTGCGGCTTATAAAGTCTGCACTGCCGAGGGGTGTTCCTTGGGAGCTATATTGTCTGCATTTGATGACGCGATTGCAGACGGAGTCGACCTCATCACCATCTCTATAGGGGATGATACTGTAGATATGTTCAATAATGACCCGATCGCAATCGGGGCTTTTCACGCTATGGCCAAGGGGATTCTCACTGTGAATTCAGCGGGTAATAGCGGTCCGTTAAATGGTACAGTCTCGGGGGTAGCACCGTGGATATTAAGCGTTGCAGCCAGCACTACCAACCGTGGGTTTGTCACTAAAGTTGCTACCGGGGACGGCAAGACACTTGTCGTGAGTATCAAGAAACCTTCTTACTTGATCATAGTTACTTTGTCTCTATAGTTACCAATGATGGTACTTAACAGGGGAAGTCAGTGAATACTTTCGATCTGAAAGGAAAGAAATATCCTCTGGTGTATGGAGAATCAGCTGGTGGCACTTATTGCGAGGAGGACGCTATAAAGTAAGTTACTTCCTTCCCAAGAAACACCATTGGTAATGCGGTTGACCTAAAATACTTCTGTAAATGACAATTTGTTTTAGGGAATGTGGGCAAGGGTGTCTTCTCCCAACCCTTGTGAAGGGCAAAATTGTATTGTGCCGTACGTCGGAAGACTTCGACATAGGCGAAGTTCTATCAAATGGAGCTGTTGCAGTGATTCTAACAAATCCTAAACTGGACTATGCCTCCCTCAGCCCATTGCCCTTCGCTGCTCTATCACAAGATGACTTTGACTCTCTCGTCGCTTACATTAACTCCACAAAGTAACAAACCATCTTATATCTGTTTTACGTGCTTTATATGTGCTTTATATTCTCTTTGTTTATCCCTCGGTTTATTTCCCCAGGTTACCACAAGCGACTATTCTAAGAAGTGAAGCAATCTATAATCAGAATGCTCCTAATGTCGCGGCCTTCTCTTCTCGCGGTCCAAACACCATTGCTGCTGATCTTCTCAAGGTATATGCATAATCTTGGTTCTCCTATTATATCGGTTTGCGGTAGAAATAATGATGAATAAATTATAGCCAGATATATCAGCACCAGGAGTGGAGATCCTCGCGGCTTACTTACTTGATGCTTCACCAACTGGGAAGGACAGTGACACTAGACGTGTAAAATACTCTGTCCTTTCCGGAACTTCAATGTCTTGTCCACATGTTGCTGGCGTGGCTGCTTATATCAAGACATTTAACCCTAGATGGTCTCCTTCCATGATTCAATCTGCCATCATGACAACCGGTGAGCATAATGCTATCCAGCTTTTACAAACCAAACCTCTTTCCTTTATGTGCAAGAAAGTGAAAAACAAGATTTGTTTCCTTTGATCTCCTTTTCTCACAGCTTGGCCAATGAATGCTACTGGAACGGACTTCACATCAACCGAGTTTTCTTATGGAACCGGACATGTCCATCCGATAGCAGCTTTAAATCCAGGGCTAGTTTATGAATTGGACAAAGCAGACTACATTGCCTTTCTGTGCGGATTGAACTACACATCTGATACACTTGAACGTATCTCTGCTGAAAAAGTTACTTGCACTAAAGAAAACAGAACATTACCAAGAAATCTCAATTATCCATCCATGTCAGCTCGAATATCAAAATCTGATAGATCTTTCAATGTGACTTTCACCAGAAGCGTCACTAATGTCGGTACCCCGAATTCTACATACAAAGCAAAGGTGATACTAAATCCCGGGTCTAAGCTCAGTGTTAAGGTCTCTCCTAGTGTTTTAACGATGAAATCGGTGAACAAGAAGCAGTCTTTCACGGTGACTGTTTCAGGGAGCGATCTCGACCCAAAACTACCTTCGTCTGCAAATCTTATCTGGTCTGATGGGACTCATAATGTTAGAAGCCCCATTGTTGTTTATAAATATTGATAGTGCTAACGGCTGAGGGAACTTAGGCTCACATCTTCCTATCTTTGTTGTAATTCTTCATTTTATGCTTTTGATATGTTATGGTATGCTTGTTGTTCTTTGCTTTAAATCTTCTTCCAATACAGCTTTGGTTAAGTTCACCAAACACTCAAAAATAGATTTGAATCGTATAAAATGATAGAGATTAAACGAATTCTTGTGTCAATGTGAGACAGAACCAGAAGATTTGATCTATGTAAAGTAATGCATATATACATTGCACCACCACTTGCTACAAAATGATCTCCTGATATTTTTTTGATGATTGAAATAAGTATATGTAGTGATTTTCATATACCTAAGATAACTTATGTGATTTTATTTGTTCAATTAATTGACGTTTTGCTTGAAAATATTCTATGAATAATACATCAGATTTTTTTACCCTCATTTTCATGTCAATCAATATATAAAGAAGTATTTTAGACATCCATCGACATATGTTTCATGCATATTTATATATATATATATATATATATATATATTATTTATTTGTCTCTTTGATGTCTCCAAGAAAAAAGTGACAAAAAAGAAAAAATTCACTAGTTTATATTAATAGAAACTGGATTCGAATCGAATCAAGAAACTATATAAAATCAAAAGAAAAAAAAAGTACTATACTTAGTTTTTACGTATGTTATATGATTTATTGTTGTTATCTATCAAAATAATCCAAATATTTATTAGCATAATAATTAAGTCAATACATGGGATTTTGTCTCTGACAAAATTATGGCAATGCTAGATTTTATAATATTAACAATTAGAGCAACAAAATCTGAAATTGATTAGATTTTTTAACCCCTCTTCTATATAAAAATATATATATATTCATCACCCCCTCAATTGGATAAAGAGAATAATCAGTGGTTTTAGTTATTCGAAATGGCGAAATGTGCAACTTTTTGTTGTCTCTTCTCATGTCTCCTTGTCTTAATTTTTAGTTCAGTCGTCTCGGCAGTCAAAGATAATGATGAAGATCAACAGGTATAATTATAACTATATATCGTTTATAATATGATCATGATCTCGAGTTTCTGATTATGAGTCTATATATGACCATCCACCATGCATAATGATATTGAATGGTGATGATAATCAAAAAAATAGGTGTATATCGTATACTTGGGAGCACTTCCGTCACAAGAGATTTATACACCAATGTCCGATCACATGAATATTCTTCAAGAAGTCATTGGAGAGAGGTATTGTTAATTCGTGATTCTCATATTGTGTATATATACATATTTGGATGATGTTCTGATGATTCTAAATAGTGATGTTTCATATTCCAGTTCTATCGAAAATCGCTTGGTGAGAAGCTACAAAAGGAGTTTCAACGGGTTTGCAGCACGACTCACCGAATCTGAACGGAAAAAATTAGCTAGTACGTGTGCTATGATATCATTTCTTTCATCTGACTAAAGTATATTGAAATGTTTATGCTCCTTTAAGTCAACAACAAATTTCTTTGGTTTGGTTAGTATTAAGCTTTGCGGGGCTTTTAATTCAGAGTAGTTGTTGATAAATGGACTTGTCCCCTATTATATTACTATAACTTATAATTCCTGATTGTGATCATAAAATTTCGTACTAAA
Source organism: Aurinia saxatilis (assembly GCA_900406295.1). NCBI lineage: Eukaryota > Viridiplantae > Streptophyta > Magnoliopsida > Brassicales > Brassicaceae > Aurinia > Aurinia saxatilis. The sequence goes on from OVAP01003074.1 coordinate 11,071, forward strand.
TTTGATATAGAAAGGCACGCCAAGACCACACAATTAATGAAAAATTCTAAGGCCATGTTTCTAAGTTAGGTGTAATTTGATATGCATCTCGTTCTTATGTATTTATGTAATGTTCTTCCTAGGAATGGTGGGAGTTGTGTCTGTGTTCCCAAGCAAAAAAATGAAACTCCAAACCACATCTTCTTGGAACTTCATGGGCCTCAAAGAAGGAAGTAAGACAAAGCGGAATCCGAGAATTGAAAGTGATACCATTATCGGAGTCATCGACAGTGGAATCTGGCCCGAATCGGACACCTTTTCCGATCATGGTTTTGGTCCTTCTCCAAAGAAATGGAAGGGCACTTGTGCCGGCGGCAAAAACTTCACTTGCAACAAGTAAACACACATTATATTACACTCACTTGTGCACTCTAAATCTTAAAACTAACCGCAATTTCTCTGTTTTTTCGCAGCAAACTCATTGGGGCAAGAGACTACACAGCAAAACCTAAAGATAAACAGTCAGCGAGGGATTACACCGGACACGGCACACATACAGCGTCAACAGCCGCCGGAAACGCTGTCGAAAACACAAATTTCTACGGACTAGGCAATGGAACCGTGAGAGGTGGCGTACCAGCCGCCCGAGTTGCTGCTTACAAAGTCTGCAATGAAGAAGGGTGTGGTGGAGATGATATTATGGCTGCGTTTGATGACGCAATCGCTGATGGTGTGGACGTTATAACAATCTCAGTCGTGCTCGATAACATTCCACCGTTCGAAGAAGATCCCATAGCCATTGGGGCTTTCCATGCTATGGCTAAGGGTATTCTCACTGTGAATTCAGCCGGTAACGATGGTCCTAAAATAAGCACGGTCACGAGTACCGCACCGTGGGTTTTTAGCGTTGCAGCTAGCATCACAAACCGTGCTTTTTTGGCTAAAGTCGTTCTTGGAGACGGCAAGATACTTGTCGTGCGTATCAAGAAACCTATTCTTCGTCTTTATGATAATAGCATATTTGTTCTTTTGACCAATCTGGCTCTTATTTTTATGAAACAGGGAAGATCAGTGAATACGTACGATCTTAATGGAACCAAGTATCCTCTGGTTTATGGAAAATCTGCCGCTTTGAGTACATGTCGTGAAGATCAGGCTAAGTAACTTCCTGTCCAAGAAACTGTTTTTCCTGCGTAAACTGCTTCTGGTTTCTAATTTGTGATGAGCATGTTTTTTTTCTTCATGCAGATTATGCAAGCCAAAGTGTTTAGATGGAAAACTTGTGAAAGGAAAAATTGTTCTGTGTGATGTTAGGACAGATGTAATAGAAGCTCAAAGATTGGGAGCTGCTGGATCCATAGTTCTGAACGCTGAACCAGACCACGCTTTTATCCGCGCTTTCCCGGTCTCTTTTCTATCCGATGATGACTACAAATCGGTTATTTCTTACATGACTTCCAACAAGTAATGATTTTTTTTCTAGGTTTTTATAAACAGTATACATTGAAATCTACATCTTTATCGGTTTTGACTTGTGTGTCAGCGCAGAGATCCAAAAGCGAGTGTTCTTAAAAGTGAGGAGATCTCCAATCAGAAAGCTCCTTTCGCTGCTTCTTTTTCTTCTCGTGGTCCAAGCACCATCGCTCCAGATATTCTCAAGGTACTACTTGATCTTAGTGATGTTTCGTAGTATCTCTTGTTTTCAGATCTGAGAGACAATGGTTGATTGAAAATGCAGCCGGATATAACAGCACCAGGAGTGGAGATCCTCGCTGCGTTTTCACCGGATAGTTCACCAAGTGAAAGCGAGTTAGACAAAAGACGAGTCAAGTTCTCTGTTTTATCTGGAACTTCAATGGCTTGTCCACACGTTGCAGGCATCGCCGCTTATGTCAAAACCTTTAACCCTCAATGGTCTCCTTCCATGATCCAATCTGCTATCATGACAACAGGTAAGCCAATCTAGATCCGATTCTTCACAAAGAAAACAAGCTTACTTGTCCTGCAAGAAAGCCATCGGTGATCTCCTAAATTTGTAGCCTGGCCGATGAATGCTTCTGGCCCTGGCTTCGTATCGACCGAGTTTGCTTATGGATCTGGCCATGTGGATCCATCAGCTGCTGTTGATCCCGGACTCGTCTATGAATCGAGCAAAGCTGATCACATTGCCTTTCTCTGTGGTTTAAATTACACGACTGAATACTTAAGATTCATCTCCGGAGATAACAGCACTTGCACGAAAGAACTTGCTAAGACATTACCAAGAAACCTTAACTACCCAACGATGTCAGCTAAAGTGTCCGGAACAGGATCTTTCAAAATAACTTTCCAAAGAACTGTCACAAATGTCGGTACGCCAAACTCTACATATAAAGCAAAGGTAGTCACAAGTCCTGGGTCGTCCAAGAAACTGTCCATCGAAGTGTCGCCTAGTGTTCTGTCTATGAAGTCTATAAATGAGAAGCAGTCTTTCGTGGTAACTGTTTCAGGCAATAGTCTTGGAACAGAGCAACCAGCGTCTTCAAATCTAATTTGGTCTGATGGAACTCATAATGTGAGAAGCCCCATTGTTATTTATGCTATGAGCTGATGAGTGATCATCACAGATTTGTAATTTGAAGTGACTTTCGATATAAATTGGTTCCAAAAGTTGGAAATTTTCCGAACTAATATTTATGCTGTTTTATGTTGTCTTTTTCACTTTTTTATCGTTACATTATCATCAGATGCTTAATTGATCGAATGACTACATGTAAAATACGTGATTATGATGAACAAATTAAAGGTTTCACGATGCAGCACATGGATAACATCGCACTACCTGTAACATTCTGGTCATCCGATAAATTAACTTGTAATCCAAAATGTAGATGTAGTGTAAGATTTTAACCCCTTAACCAATACGTCAAGGTTTCTTTTCTGTTTTTTCATTTTTAATCGTCTAGAATAATATTATAATAATATTATTATTGAAAGTAACCAAATAATACAACGAACATAAATCAAACTTATAAGAACTCTAATACTACAAATTTAACAATAATTAAAATTATTTAGATATTACTATACGACCATGAAGGTCCTTCTAATAAGTGTGATCTTGAATCCATAAAGATTCTTCTTAAACATAAAGTTCATATTTCTCGACTCGTTAAACAATCTTCTACCAACCAGACTCATGAGACTTCATCGGCATGTCAAATAACATGTAGATTCTTCTCCATAAACATTGATTACAAAACACACTGGCAAAAAGAAAAAAATAATCTTCCGGAAGATCTTTACACAGCAAAGAGATAATCTTTCTTAAAGTTGTTTTCACTCATATTGGTTGAGGTCCAAACATCATAACTCCCCAAACCATAACTTCCACAACACCATAACTCTCCGTAAATCATACCTTTCNAGTCAAGGTTTCTTTTCTATTTTTCCATTTTTAATAGTCTAGAACAATATTATAATAATATTATTATTGAAAGTAACCAAATAACCAAATAATACAAGGAACATAAATCAAACTCATAAGAACTCTAATACTACAAATTTAACAATAATTAAAATTATTTAGATATTACTATACCACCATGAAGGTCCTTCTAATAAGTGTGATCTTGAATCCATAAAGATTCTTCTTAAACATAAACTCGACTCTTTAAACAATCTTCTACCAACCAGACTCATGAGACTTCATCGACATGTCAAATAACATGTAGATTCTTCTCCATAAACATTGATTACAAAACGTACTGGCAAAAAGAAAAAAAAAATTCTTCCGGAAGATCTTTACACAGCAAAGAGATCTTTCTGAAAATTGTTTTCACTCATATTGGTTGAGGTCCAAACATCATAACTCCCCCAAACCATAACTTCCACAACACCATAACTCTCCGTAAATCATACCTTTCTAATTTTGTTTATGTTGAGTATCATAACTTCTCAATTAAACATAAATTGAGAAGTTATGATACCTAGCATAAACAAATATAATAAGTATGTTACATTCAGAAATTAAACGCCAATATTATTACTATTCGTTGCTTAAAAAAAAGTTTCGTCTATAAATATATAAGACTCATTTTGCATTTTTCTACCAAGAAGAGAGAGAGAGAAAACACACAAACATATAAAGATCATTCTTAAACGAAAAACAATGAATAAGTCTACTATGTTCGTGTGTTTGTTTATGTTCTCAGTATTCACCTCCTCACAAGCCAATGACAATGGGAGAAAGGTATTGTACGTAGTGAAATTTATATTTTACCTGCAATTAAGTTTAGTTTTGCAATTTTTTCTCCATGTAATTAATTTTATTTACAAAGAAATTATTAATTTTTGCAACTTTTAAAAATGTAAAAAGGTTGTAGAAACAAAATGAAATTTCAATATTATCATAAAATTAAAACTGATGAAAAAGGTAAATTAAGGATTGATAATGCAGGTTTACATTGTTCTCATGGGGGCAGTGTCATCAAACGGAGACTACCTTACTATTAAAAATCACCATTACTCATTGCTTCGCAATGTCACGGGCAAAAGGTTAGCAAATTCATATTGAGGTTCCTGATTAGAGCCAGGGTCTCTCCACAATACATAAACCACTTAATTATAGTACTCATCATATATGATATTATTTCTACTAAACAAAACTAAGTACTTGATGTATATGATCAATCAGTTACACACCAGACTTAATCGTCATTAATTACGGGAGATCATTTGATGGATTCGCTGCGCGGCTCACTGAGGAGGAAAGCAAGAAGCTTTCAGGTAAAAACAAATTCAAAACTTTATTAGAAAACAAGCAAAATCAAATAGAATTCACAAGTTTTCTGTCAGTACTGTGACGGTAATATTCATTTCTGCTTGAAATTTGATTTATAGCCATGCCCGAAGTCTTTTCGGTTCTCCCAAGCGTGACGCTAAAACTTCAGAGGGATGTGGGCGTGATCAAAGACAAAACGGTACACTTTGGACTCACTGAGACTCAAGAATTGGCACCCCTGTGACCTATGCAATTTTTTTACTAATAATATATATATATATATATATATATATATATGAAATTATCCTAATATTACATAATCCATGTGAAACAAATTAAAGGGGATTTGACAAGAAGGGTGGTGGAATTTTTTGGAAAGGTGATTTGAGTTATATGACTTGGGTAAATTGACTCACTTTTATACTTTTCTTTTTCAACAATTCAGTAATATTGCACTAAATTGGGCTCAAACATGCGGTAATATATTGACGACATTAGTACAAACCACTAGGCTACAAATTATCCTTGTCACTCACGCTTATATATTTTGTCCAGCAGAGTTAAAATTTCCCACAGAATTTAATTTTGATGTAATTTTTTTTTAAACGTTTTATTTCTTAGGGTACTAAATTTATCACTGTAAAAACCTTATATTAAAATATGTAAAAAGAAAGAAAAACAGCTCATACGATCAGTTAAAGATAAGGATTAATTTGTTCAATAATAAAAAATTTTGAAAAAATAACCAAAAACCCTAAATTTAAAGATGCGGATTTTACCACATATGAAAGGTTTGGTTATGGAGCGAAATATAATTTTTTCGTTGGTTATCCTTGTCAATTTCCCTAAAGATAATTGGTTGACCTCTGCCTTCGTAAATTGGTGGTTGAGGTCGGCTAAAGNCTGCCTTCGTAAATTGGTGGTTGAGGTCGGCTAAAGCCAGTGAGGACGCCGGTTGCCTTCTTCCCGTGTTTCCTCCCATAGTTGCCAGAGATCACAACACATCACGGCTAAAGCCAGTGAGGATAAAGAGTTAATTTCTAATTGTTGGTTTAGATCTCAATTAGAACTAGTTTAAGTTCCGGTTAAACTTGTAATTTAAACTGATTCTCGATTTGGATGGTTTACTCCCTTTTTGTATTAATAATATTATAATTAAAAAAGGTGATTCAGAAGCAAGAATGATACCAACTATGGTACCAACTACTAGTGTGTTGTATATTTAATAGGATCTTATAGTAGCAATAGAATGCACGGACGATGCGAATTCACAGACTTATATCAAGGACTAAAGAAGATGGTCAAGAAAGAACTCTAAATGTATACTAATAATCTGGTCTCTCCACTGATGAAGTTTTTGATTCTATGCAACTTGTGTGATTTTGTAGCTGGGAAGAATATCAAGCGGGGAAGTCTCTGACTTAATTTGATCAAGGGTACAGAATTATGCTCTACTAACTGTTACATCACAAGAAGACTTGTTGAGTGTCTTCTTTGTTCTGATGCTTCATCATTGTCATCAAAGGACCACATTCTTTGATTCTAACAAATATTCTAAGTTCAGAACTTTCCACATTTCTTCTGGCCTCTGGATTGTTGAAGGGGCTTTCTTTGTAATTTTACAGGATGTGCTTATGTGCAATTTGCTACTAAAGTAACTTGAGTTAGTGTAAACAAAGTTCAGTATTAATGTCTTTGTGGGCGTGCCGGAGTGGTTATCGGGCATGACTAGAAATCATGTGGGCTTT
>OVAP01003075.1:0-17559 GCA_900406295.1 Aurinia saxatilis
CTGCAAAATAAGTATTTATAAGCACTAGGACGGATTTTAGGTTTAGAGATTCAGCATAAAGATTTTTGGAAAATCTCATATTAAGATTTAAGGAAATCTTAAATCTGCTCCGCATGGTGTCGATCAACACCAAGGTGGTGTCGATCGACACCCCTCTGTTTTTCCATTTTTCTTCGTTTCCTTAATTTGCTCCGTTTTGCTCCATAAACCTTCTAGATTCTTCCCATGCTCCAAAACCACGTCCATGCACCTAAAATGACTCACTTGGACTCTAATAATAATATATAGACTCTAAAAACATAACTAATTATACGTTTATTATGATAAAAACCGGTACAATATGAGGTATATCAGTCCCTTGAGATTTTCTACGAGCAGAAGGCAGAAACCAACATCGTCGTATCCCTTAGGGAACCTTGCTCGAATCATAGCAATTCGGAAGGACTTCAGATGTTCCCTCGGGTTTGTGGTCCCGTCATAGTACAAGATCTTGGTGATCTTCCCATGGTCGGAGATCCGGGCCCCGGTCATGATGTGTGGGGTGAAGGGTGTCTTCTGAGATTTGGCCAGCACTCTGTCAATCTCTGGTGCCTGGCGAGTTTCCTTGTGAACCTGGGTTCACACTTCCTGGATTGTGGCTTCCGTTCTCCGCATCGACGCTCTGAGTCGGACGATGTCGGCTTTGTTGATGCCGAGCTGTTCGTCTTCAAAGAACTTTTCGGCGTTGTCTTCCTCTGCGAAGTGTCGAAGATCATTTTCCTGCCTGGGCTGTTCGGTGACCTCTAGCATGCGGGTCCGATCAGGCAATGCTGGCTCGCGAGCAAGGTTGCGTTCGGTATGAACTGCTTCGTCGTTGTTGTCAACGAGATTGATGATTCGGTTGTGGGTCTCAGTAGCATTCGCAAGTGTGCGTTTGGGATTGACAGGAGTTTGTTGCTGGAAGAGACTTGGCATGGACTTGCGAGGCTGGGTCCGTGTTGCTAGTTCTTCCAGTCGGGTAGAGATCTTCTGGTTGAGCTTGTCTTGCTTAGCGGACCGCTCAATCAAATCCGTGAGCAAGGTATTGACCGTGTCATGGTCAGTTGTTACTAGAGTCTTGGTGGTCACAACTGGCCCACCGTCCGATGGGGTCTCCATAGGGTCTTCTGTCTTGCGAGTGCCGTTAACGCCACCGTTGATTGGTGGGGCCGTGACAGATCCGTTGGGATTGAGCCGTTGTGATGCTGGAGTCACCAAGAACCTGTTGAGTTCCGATTGTTGAGAAGTATCCTTAGCTTGAACCATGCCTTTGGGTTAGAGCGATTCTTCGTGTGGAGTAGTAGATGAGGTCTCCACAGTTGGCGCCAAATTGTGTGGGCGAGAATTCACACAACTAAAAACTTGTCTACGAAACGTTTAGGGATCGTCGACTATAACTCTGTGAATCGCTCGAAAGAAAGAAAACATAAAGCAATGGAAAAAGACGAAGGAAGTGGGATCGCTTTATTGATAGAACTCTCCAAGGTTACAAGTTTGAGTTTTAAAATTTGACATTTGGAATTTATTTATGTTTTGAACAGTTATGTTATGAGTTATTATTTTATTGTTATGTTGCTAGTTTCAAATTTTCCTTATTTTTTTATAATGACTTCTTTATTTACAATGACTTCTTTATTTTCAAATTTTATTGTATATCTTTTTTTATATGTATATTCATAAATTATTTACAATGACTTGGATAAGGCTAACGGCTTGGGCACTAGTCTGGTCAATGATTTTTTTTTTTGGATACCCGTTTATTAGGATATTCGTATTTTGCGGGTCGATACGAATACTAAAATCTTATTATCTGTAAGGGGGTCAGGTGGGATAACGGATACCTAAAAAATCAAGGATACCCCTAGTTGGCATATGGTCTTTGCTTGATTAGACATTTTGTTTTTGTTTTTCTTTTGAACATCTTTTATCAAGGAAATAAAAAGGCAGAGTCTGATTGAATCACTATTAAAACATCATGCGGTTTTGATAAGATTGAGTGGCACAGCATGCCATTTTTCTTTTCTTTTCTTTTCCCTAAAGCCATCCATCTACAAATGAAATCTTGAGCACACACACAAGTACATTTACAAAGGTTGCTTATCGATCATTTTCTCGTAGTGTACCCTCTTTCTTGTAGCACATTGTGCACCTATAGGTTACAGAGAAATACAACAAGAGATTGAACATGCTCAACATTGTTAAAACCCAATAATAGTTATCCAACCGGCTCTTGTTTATTGTGTCTTGAAACCATTTGCCTCCACTAACTCTCCCCACCACACTGACAAGAGCAATATTGCTCATGATCCCAACCCCGCACACTCCCACGTTAAATAGAACCATGTACTGGCTCAACTCTTCAGGGACCGTTTCTTCTAGGTAAAGTGCAAAGCTGTTTTCATAGATTCCTGTGATTGCCCCCAGCAGAATGTACTGTGGTAGTAGCCAGAATACACTCATAGGGACAGTTTCATTTAGCAAACCTTGAGTATTCAAAACCTTTAGCCTACTGGACTCAACATGTGCAGCAATGGCGCAGCAGAATATCGATAAGATGATGGAGACTGGGATACCATATGGCGTTCTGGTTTGTTTTGGTGAATCTTGGTCAATGGCGTTGCGTTTTGCAGCCATAACACATAATTCTCTGGATCCTAACCTCGCAGCCTCGCTAAAGAGTAAAAGGAGTGGGAGAGGGAGATTCCATGACCCGAACTTCGAGTCCAAATGATTTGCTTGTTCGAGAAAGAAAGTGTTCCCAAGGGAGAATACAATCCCGGAAATGAGAGATGTAGTAAATAATGGGACTGTTCGTATGACGCTTTTGGTTTGCTCCACTTCGGTGACACGACAAAGTCTCCACCTGTTTTTCCTCTGTTGCTCTATGGACTGGTTTGGGAGTATCATCGCAGCTCTGTCCAAACACCTGAGTTTAAAAGTCAAGAGTTATGAGTTCCCTACACAACAACACAAGTGTAACGTAATTAATATGAACTCTAAGAGAACCAAACCTCAAGCTACTTGTGTGAGGTTTCAGATCTTGATCACACTCTGTTTGTTCATAGAGCTGAGTTGAATCGTTCGGGTATCCACAAGAGAATTTGGAAGCAGAAGCCGCAAAGACTCGGAAAACTGTTGTCATAGGACTCCCACTTGGCTTTTCTCGCTTGTATGAAAATGCACCGGAAAGAAAAACCAGCATTGCTAAAACTTCACATCCAGCGGGGATCGCGAATCGTACAAACCACGGACTTATCTGAGGAATTGCGATAGCAGCAAGTAAAGGGAACACAAAGTTCCCAACATTTCCAATGATAAAGCTAACGAGCATTGCCGGATTTCCCTTGTTCCCACCATCTTCTAACTGATCTTCTGTAAATACTCCCAATGAGATTGACCGTCCAAATATACCTATGGATATAACTGTTAGCGCTATGTAGAACAGCCCCTTTTGTCCTCCTCCAGAGAGTATTGGTGAGGCTGATATTGCCAAGAACCCAAAACCCTGTACACCAGATAGTATAAATTTCACTTTTGTTTTTCTTATAAACAAAGTGTAGGATGATATTTACAAAACCAAAGATGTACATTTAAAAGAAGAGATGAAGGTTCTTACAAAACTGAATGCTAAAGTAGAGAGGCAGAGCATCCAAAAGTGACCAATAAATGCATCAACTAGCAACTGCATGCCAAGATGACCAATGGCTGATACACCGGCAAACACATTCACAATCGCAGCTGCGTCCGTGAACTTGAGCTTCATCTCGTTCGTCAAGTATAGCATCAACATCCAGAGGGTAAACCACGCAACGGTAAATGCCCATGATAAAACTGACATACAAGAGAAACACTCAATGATCAAAATTCAATTAACAACATAACGTTTTGCGCCATTTAGCATATGGACCAACACAATTAACAGAATTAGCTAGAAATGAACATTGGTGGAAGATTGGTGGAAGATTGAATTAATGTGTGTCCTCCATTAATGTATACTATCAAAGAAGATCACAAAAGAATAAAATCATATCAACTCAAACTCACCAATGACTCGTAGAAAAGACGCCATTACTACATCAGCATGTGGAAACAAAATCGATAAGTAACGATGCTAACAACAAACAAGATTGAAGTTGATGGACATTGAGCAGGAAATTCAACAGAGGGACATTGGAGGCATAGACGTGCTTTAATATTTTTATAATATTTTTTAGGACACTGGCTTTAATTAATCTTATCATCCTCTGATTAAACTACTGTAAGTCATAATCCACAAGGCTGGTTTTATTTAATATTCAGAAATCTCAAGATAAACTAACAATTTCGCCAGTTCATTATGAACCTATAGTTATTAACACATATACTCGACGGCCAAACAAATATAAACAGTCTTTTTTAAGACAAAAACATTCCGACCAAACTGAATATCGTTTGTTGGATAATTCCGAACTCAAACGTACACTTCAAACATAATCTCTAGTCAATGTGCGATCCCACGCCAAACGTGCATCGTTTAGTGGATCAAAAATAGGTTTACTTAATAGGCCTTTAAGCCCAGAGAATAATTACTTGTGGAAGCCTAGCCCATATTTCCAACAATTTTTAATAATTTACTGTAATTAAACATTTATTGAAGAATCTATTAAAATTCATTTGTTTCTAAAAATCAGTCAAATACTTTTTATTTGTTATGTTCACGTCATTTGTTACTTAGATAGTATTCCTAATCTGATTTAAATAAATTTCATTCAACGGATAATGATTAAATATTCTTTTAGGAAAAATAAAATTTAAAATCATTTCATCGACTGACATATATAAATTGAAATGCAGTTATATAAAAACATAAATCATTAGAAAAGTTGTGTATACAACGCTTAACAAAATGCATAATCGTTCTAAAAATCTCGTAAATTAATCATTACTATGTGCATATAAAATATCAATGGTAAAATATTCATCTAAAATTAATTGTTGGTAAAATTAACTAATTTACATTTATAATCAATTAATTTTAGGTACAATTTGCGTACAATATGGATGATGTCATTACTGATGTTATCTTTGTGTCTTGTATATGTAATTTGGTTTACATAACTAGCATGGGTAAAATAAAATCAAGTTTCTGAATAGAAATTGTGATCGAAATCTAGTTGAGTTTAGATATTCAGTTGTAACATTTTTATTTTTTATTCGGAGTAAAATTGTCTTTAGAGGTGAATAATGTGTTGTTGAAGACACCATACTCTATGCCCAGCTTTTCTAGACTACTTAATGTAAATGTAAGCTTTTAAAACAGTGACGGGTTCAAATTCATCACTCATCTCATATTCATACATAAATCCTAAGACTGATTTTCCAAAATATAAGTGTTTCTTAACAACCTCTCTAACTCTTTCCTATCTAAACCAATCTTGTTGCGATTTGAAAATTGCAACCAAATGCAGTGACATTAATGCGTGGAAAGGTTTAACTTGTTTTTTTTTTTTTTTTTTTTGGTCAAGGGAAAGTCGTAAGGTATATTTTTTATTTCCAACTAAAAGTCAATTTATCAACAGTGATATTCACATTGATCATTATATGGATATTTAAATTTACCAATTATGCTTTGGCAAGGGTGAATTATTATCCATTCGAATGCACATCTACTAAGAACAGAAAATCCATCCCCATGTAAGTCCAAATTATGTGAAAATCACTACAAAATTTTGCTATTTTTAACGTTTACCGAACTACTACATAAAGGTAAATGTCAGAAAACCAGCCAGGCGCATGCTAACTTACAAAAAAAAAAGATAATTGAAGGAATTTATATTCGGACAAAGGAGAGGTTGCTGTCAAAGCCCCCCAAAGGTTGTTCAAATATTTAAGACGCTGAATAAGTAGATACCCGCACTATGAGAGATTTAATGGCCGAGTCCAAATCATATGATTATAGTAGACCCAACATTGGACGTATCACATACATGTTGATAATCTATTCATTAATTCGTTTATAGATCTAGCAACTTAATGGTATAATTTGCTACTTTTAGTATGAAAGTCTTGATCAACTAGACGTACTTGTATAAACATACAAACTGATATGTCCTAATTATCGAACTAATGATTCACGTACCTAACTAGTTATGTCGTTTAAATATGTGTTTTCTTGGTATAATGAAACTCCTAGTAGATGTCAATCAACTCATTGATACAATAAATTGTAATCTACGGAAATTCATTGTACACACGACGTAACTGCCTCGTTTAGGCTTGACCATAATCTTGATCCTTTCTAACCGGATTGACTTCTCATTTCTCAAAGTCAAAGAGGTCCATAATTAGATGTCAATCAACTAATTGATACCCTTTGGTTTTACTAATTATCTAATGTGGTCAAGATTTAGCTTTAAATTCTCCAAAAAACACTTTTTAGAGGTCTCGCGAGATTTTTCACCATGATTTCTATATAATGTCTGGTGTGGGAAGTGGGAACTATTTGAAACATAATCCGAGGCTTGGATGATAATCTTACAAAATGGAGAAGATGTATGCCTAGTCCGCCAAGAGATCGCGATAGAATGTACACCTTTTACCTCCCCAGGGTAATAATATGTAAAAAAATTCTGCTATTAGTATCCTAATAGAAGTGTTACTTTTTTATGATATATATATATATATATATATATATTGTTACGTATAGAGTATTATTTTATCATTGGACAATGTTAGGTGAAATTTTTCATAATATACAAAAACATATATATACATTGAATTAAATTCATAATACAGTAGGCAAATATGAACCTATTTGTTTATTTAATAATTTAATTATATCTGCATTAAAGCGTCAAAACAAACATATATATATACTAGATTATTGGTCCGCACCTTGTGCAGACTTTGATTTTCATTTAATAAATATTATTGAATGCAAAATGATAAAGTTGTAGTAATTTTGAAAAGGTACAAGAAATAGCATAAAACTATAAATTACAAAAGATTATCGGACATTTCCTTGTATACGACATTGTTAGTATTTGTATGCCTACTCCCTTCCTTGTCCTTATTAGAACTTTGACATCCGGTCTGGACTTGACTCTCGAAAGTGCAATATATAGCTGTCCGTGAGAGAATACAGACCTTGGGAGAAACAAACCGACATTTTCAAGAGATTGTCCTTGGCTCTTATTAATTGTCATTCCAAAAGCTAACGTCACATGGAACTGTCTTCGGCGCATGTGATAAGAAAATTTTGCATCCGGTGGAGTAACAAATATTCTACGTATTAGAATTGTTGATTATCCTATCTATCATCCGCAGATATGATTATACCTTGTAGAACGTGCTTCGTCATCGAAACAATAATAAACCGAGTCCTGTTACATAATCCACCCTTAGGATCGATATTTTTGAGACACATGACATGAGCACGAACCTTTAACTTCAATTTATGCTTCGGTAGTCCAGGAAGTTCCACGTCATTAAGGTATTTGTCCGCACCTTGTGTGAGCTATGCTTTTCATTTTATGTTATATTAAATGAAACATGATTAATTACAGTAAATAATTATAAGGAAAATAATATTATAGGTTTGTGTTTGCACGAGCTATATAATCGACTCCTACAATGTTTCACATACACATGATGAGAGAACTAACTTTTAATCTCAAATTATGCATAGACTTGAGATGTTTTCGTTGTTTAAGTACTCTTCGAAAATCAACATGTGTATCAGAGGAATGAACGGCTCATGTATTTTCTTATATCGCACATGTAGCCCTGTCGGGGCACTGCGAAAAATACAAAAACACACCAGACTAATAAAACTAATATTAATGAACCTAGCAAAGTAAAATACAAATCCTTTACACACGGATTGAGAAGGTAAAATTGCTTAATTATTTTATTTACAGATTCGGTAGGTTCATAAATATGCTTATGTATGTCTTGTCATTCTAGACATTTGGCTAATGGACCATCCAATTGTGGTCTAATGGTGACAAAAAAAAAAAAGAAAGTGTTCTCAGGCTTACATATATAATGGCCGATTTTCATACATATACTCAAAGCTAGAGCAGGCACGGGCAAAATATCCAAAACCGAAGTACCGTATCGAACCCGACTCGAAAAATCAAATCGAACCGAAAAATATCCGAATTGGTCCTAAACTCATATACCCGAAGTACCGTATCGAACCCGACTCGAAAAATCAAATCGAACCGAAAAATATCCGAATTGGTCCTAAACTCATATATCCCAAATTACAATTATAAATATGAAGATCAGTTGTGTTTTAGGATCAAAATAATTAAAATATCCAAAATCACCAAATTTATTAGCTATAGTTATCAAAATTTAACCAAAATTTAATCATATTTAACCTATGTTTTTTTTTTTTTTTGGATATCCGAACCTGACCCGAATCTTATAAAATACTCGAATGGGTGTTATACCCCTAAACCCGAATACCCAAAAACGTGAAAACCCCAAATCGAATCTGAACGGGTATCCGAATGCCTGACACAAATGTTTGTATATTATTCTATTTAAGACCAATTTAAATATATATATTTTTTTTTTGTTAGTTATAGAGTATTATTTTATCATTGGACAATGTTAGGTGAAATTTTTCATAATATACAAAAACATATATATATATATATATATATATATATATATATATATATTGAATTAAATTCATAATACAGTAGGCAAATATGGACCTATTTGTTTATTTAGTCATTTAATTATATCTGCATTAAAGCGTCAAAACAAACATATATATATACATTTAAGTTGGTCTTAAAAGATTGGAAGTCCTGTGACTTGTTGATATTATATTCAGACGTACATTTGATCTTTAGTGGTTATGACTTATGATGTTACATTCATATGTACGAAATGTCATTCACATACCGTCACATTTAGGTAGAAATTAAACCTATCTTCCACTAAATGCTTTATAATAAAAAATAAATGTTTACGTACTTAACTTCTGAACAACTATATTATATACAACCAGACATATCGTACCAATGTTTTCTTAAAGCGTTATTGTACTAAAAAAATAACTAAAACCTTGAAAATGTTACAAAAAAAACTTGCGAAGAAACAATTTACCAAAGCATAAAGATAAAAGAAACAAACTTATCAATTGTTTGCCCATTAAATAATAGAGATTCCAATCTTTAATTTGTATTATTTCTTCGTTTTTTTTTTCTTTTCCCTAATCAAATAATCAAATCTTCTCCTTCTTCACTGGAACCCTACCGTCGGTACCAGCAAGCATTGCGTACTTATCCTTTCTTGTGAAGTTGGTACATTCAAAACCTAAGGTTCCTCCCAAAACTCTCTGTATGTAATTCGCCACCTCGATCGGTGATTTGCCTCCTTTACACGTAAGCTCGGCAGGAAGTTGTTTAAGGAACGTGATCTCGAACGTTGGCATGGGATTCATGAAGGCAAAGTAAGGATCAAGAAGCTTGTAGCCACGTGTGGTGGTTCCATTAAACATGCTTTGTTTCGTGTTGATAGCCACTGGAACTATACGGTCAGTGAGCTCGGCGAAAAGAGCGCTAAACCGGAGAAGGAAAGGCTCACGGCACGTGGTTCCCTCAGGACATATCACTAGATCACCTTCCTCTAACAAACGCTTAATGTTCTCTGCGTCTTTGTCGCGTTGACGAGTCAACGCGACCGCTTTGATTGGAGAGATTAGCTCGGAGAATTTGCTAATGCTATAAGTAACACAGCTGATTTTGCGCCCTAGCGCCACGGCTGTAACCACCGGATCAAGAACAGTCCGGTGGTTACATACCAAGAGGTGGCCTGGTTGGCCTGGTTTAGGAGGTGGAGGAGGGTGACCATTGACTACTAATTTGATTCCTGTCAGCTTGTAGTTGTAACGGGCGATGCGTTCGGGTAACGGAATATTCGTGTAGACACGGATGAGAGAAATGAGGAAACCAACGGGTAGCCAGAGGAGAGTTAACAGAGCAACTAACGGCGTTGGACGTTGGACTAATCTGCCCTCGTGAAATATTATGGGGCTTAAGAGTTTGTTTCGTAGTAATGGTTCGCATTTGGTACGTGGTACCATGTAACCTTCCTGCAATATAATAATCACAAAAATTTGTTATATGTATTGATTTAATTGCATATCAGTGCATTCAATTACTCAGTTGTAAAAGCACAAAGTTGGTTGAAAATGGTACGTAATTTTTTTAGTAACATGCATTATCCATTTTTCCTATAATTATGTACTGGTAGTGCCCACCACTGTGGTCACGGGAGATTCATGTGTACTACCAAATTTATAAACGGTAAGATTAGCCTTCAATGTTACATATATTAATTTTTAGTTTAGTGGTTACGGTAAAAAAATGATGAACAAGTTTAGGAGAGTGAAATAGTACATAAAAAATTATGAACATGGCTTTTACATGAGAAACATATAATCAAAAGGGTGGTTAGTGTATGAAGAACCTACGTAATGATATTTATCTTTTTTAATATAGAGTTTTCCAAAATTCACCGAAATATTCCAGAAAAGGTATAGAAAAGAAGTAACAGAAAACGAAAGCAGAAGTAAACAAAAAGATAAAAATATGATTGGTCACAATTTAATAGGAAGGGGTAGTAAACACCATAGGACAACATATAATAAATATCATACCAAAAAAGTTGCATGTCTGTGCAAGTTCCATAGACACATAGTTATATACTCATAACGTCTTTATGTAATTTAATGAGTTAGATGGTGTGAAAAAAGAAGGTAGAAAAATTTGTATAAGAGAAAATCGACAACATATATCATATATGTATGTATTAGAGGAAGTGACGGAAATAACCTTGCAAATGGACATGAAATCGTGGTCACTCTTGCTATCGCCGAGCCCAAGATCAGGTAGATCAGACACAACGCCACCGAACTCTCTCAAAACAGCGTCGCGTTTGTGTTGATCCACAAGAATACCGGGTTTTCTAGTGAACCCTGTAGCCCGACCCGATTCGGAGACCTCGAGCTCTGTTCCAAGAACTTTGTCCACTCCTAGGTACGTTTTCACGAACGGCTCGACCATAATTCTAGGACTCGCGGTAACTACGTACCGTTTCCCGAACGTGTTGAAGATACTCCACGTGTCGGGCCTAACATCCTCGGCGTAGAACCTCGGGAGGACGGAACGGACCACGAGCTCGACCTCTCGGATCTTGAGACCAGCGAACGTTATAAAGATGAAAACGTTGATGGCTAGAGTCTCGGAGACCGAGAGGTACGTGAGGTAAACGAACGGTACGGATAGGAGTAGGATCAAGGCCCTGAGCAAACTCCCTGCTTCGAGGGCAACGAGGAAGTAATAAGGAAATGCACTACGAGAGATAAGTAACGTCCCGTCTAGATCCGCGGCTACGGTTTGGTCCGTCCGGTCTTTGTTAATGTCACACTTTGATATCGGCTCGAAACGACGTCGCTTCTCCTGAGCTCCCATCAGAGAAGAGAGAAGAGAAAAGATAGAGGGAGATATGGAAGGTGAGAGTAGATATGGATTGGTGAATACTATGAGGGGACTGTGTTGTTTATATAAAGAGAGGCGAGAGAGAATGGGCATGATTTTGTTGTTGTGGTGGTTTGATATTAGTATGCCAAAGAAATATATTTCTTTTGATTTTTCTCAAAGATTTTTTTTTAAAATTATCTGTGTGACTGTATAACTGTTGGAATGTATATTAATTTAGTCGGATCTTCCTCAGAAGCCTATAAAGTGATTAGTGACCAAAAAAGTGGATATCAAATGTTTGATTAATTAGGGAGAATAGTTAATTCAAAAGAGTGGTTTAAGACGTGTGCAAAGAAAGGAGAGTTAAAGTTGGTGGAGACCGACACCAATTTATTGATTAGCTAAAAACTCTCTCTGATTTTCTTGTTTTGTTTGTTGAAGGCGACCCACGCGCCGCCGGTTTCTAGTTAGAGTTTGGCTTTTCTTAATATTTAGTTTTCTTCTCAAACTTTGAAAATCTTGGGTAAATTATACTGTTTAATTTATAAAGAAAATGTAGTACTATCTTATCCCATAATCAACCTCAGTGGATTTGGTAAAAGTAAAAAGACCAGTGATCAGATTCCTATAAATGTCTAAAGAATTTAATTTGGACTATGTAACATATTGAGAAAGCTTATTAGCAACCGAAGAAGAGACTTCCATATATATCATGTATATTCCGACGTAACGTTCTCATCCATCGACATTTGTTCCCTAATAATTCCACATGCTTCGTTTAATATCAGTTTTGGGCTACCTCTTGTCTGATAAGCAATTTACATATGGTTTGAAGGGAAGTTTGATTTAGATTAATTCTCTTAGTTCGGATATATATATTCTTTTATATATTTAAGTAAAAATAAATTATTGAATTTGGATATATTGATTTGAATATTTAAAGCTTTTTATTTTCTGTTTGTTTGGGCAGTTTTCAGTATTTTCGGGAGTTTGGATAAAAAAGCAACTGAATCGAACCGAACCTGAACTTTTATGGGTATTTCGGTTTTATCCAAAGAACAAAGCCTGGTTGTTATCAAACTGAAATCAAACCGAATTTCAAAATACCCGAAATGGAACTTTAATATCCTTGGCATGCAATCCGATAACCCGAATGTCCTCGTAAAATTTCTGCCAAACTTCTGATTCCTCATTAATTTCATTAAAAAAATGATACTATAATTTTTCTTTTAGAAAACACATTATTTCATTTTTCTACCACACCATGAGTTTTGTGATTTATCATATCACAAAAAAAAAAAAAATCTTTATATCAGTTTTTATTATCAAAAAGAGATTGTAAAATCTCATTTAAAAATTATAAAAATTATTTTTTCAGTCAAATAATCATATTTTTTTATAAATTGTGAAATCACGATTTCGACGAAAAAAATAAAAAAAGAAGGATGGTTGTGTTTTTGCCTCTCTTTTTTAAAAAATTTTTGTACTTTTAACGGAAAAAAAAAAACTACGGAATTATGTTATCGATGGGAATTTGTAGTATCACAAAAAAAAAAATAGTTTAGAACTAAAAAATAGTATTTACACTAGTGAAAAGACTCATGTAGACAAATAAATACAATGTTGGACTTTCTTATGAGAACTCCCATTTTCTAGACCTCTATATAAAATGGCTAACTTACTGCTTCCAAAGTTATACGATGAACATGGCGCACGTATAATATTAAATATCGTAAAATTTTATAATATGATAAAATTATAATCATCTATGAAATAATTATATCACTCAAATCACTCAATAGTTATCATTACTTAATTAAGTGATGGTGAGCAAGTAGTCCCACTTGAGAAAAGAATCACCCTAAAGATATAGGACATGGATCGCTTCCCATCAAACATGTAATTATCTAAACATTTCTATTTGGTTAGTCGAAAATAGTATCATATTTAGGTCCATTAATTAGAAAACCGAGCAATAGCTACACTCACCCTCTAAGAATTAGTCAGATGGCAAAAGTCCGGATCACCCATTGATTTAAAAAAAAAAAAAATCACTCATTAGTCATGCTGTCGAAAGAAAGAAAAAACACTCATTAGTCTGAAAACTTATTTGAATGTTCTCAATATATCACTGACATTATCCATATTTAGATTTGTATAATGCATGCTTCTTTATGAAACAAATGTGACGGAAATGCCAATAGATAGTAGTACATGATAAGCATTTCGTCCAATATTTTAATCCAATGTATTATTTTAACGATATCATTGACAAATAATCAGAAATCTATGTATACACACGTAAGTTCCCATTCCAAATAGTCTAATCATCTACCAAATAAGGCATAGCTAACCACTTGCGAATGGCGGATTGTTTTGTAGTTTGATAGAATATGGCTTGAAATGTGTGTGGAAGGAAGAATTCTCCAAGTCAGATCAAGACATCTAACATTTCTTTATATAGTATTATTGGGCTTGAGCTTCACTAGATGGTGGATAAAAATTGTTATCGAATCCGTTACATGTGAACATTGGTTTAATCACAAAATTGACAGATTTACAACTTTTAAGATAAAGTTTGAAGCTGATTTGGATTCCAATTTAAATAAATCGGTACAAGTAACAAACACTAGCGGATCGTTTTCAAAAAAAAAGAAAAAACTAGGGGTTGGGATGTGTTATCCGCTCCCTTTCACTTGGATCAACACTATTCTGATCCAAATCTGTTTTACCATTAATCAACCCGTCATCTCCCTACTCGTAGCATTTTTTCATCTCTTTTAACTTCTAATCTAATGCATGCTTATTATTCATATCGATCTGCAAGCTGTTTTTCCAAACATAACCCTTTCAAATTGAAGCTACCTCCCAACCTTGTCTGATTGGAGTGAGAGGTCACTCAACTGAATTGCTCAGCGTTACAGCGAGATCATCTTTTCCAAACCGCAACATTACACATATATTGTATTCTTGTCTTTCAAGCTCATTACTTTGCTTATTGTAACTCGTGTTTTTCCGAGGTGAACCAACTCACAGACATTCACCTCCGATCCTTCATTATACATATTCCATAATCATTCGGTTAGTTTGGTCCTTCAACTCTTTATCTGGCCTTTTTTCTTAAACTTACATATAACGGTTTTGACCACCTCGAAAATAACTCTCAATGATTATAAATTGTGATTGTGGAACTCCCACATCCACAATCATCATTTCGAAGGGGGCCAGTAAAAATATTTCAATTTGGTAATATGATGGGATTTATAGTAATATATAGGTGAATTTTGTTCATCTATTTATTGTCAAATAATTTTAAATTAGAAATTCATGATATTTTAGTAGATTAAATCGTACGAAGAATATGGACGATTAGAAGATAGTTGTGAGATTATATAAACAACAATGACTTTGAAGAACCAACGCATATTTTTCATAAACCATTACTATTATTTATAGTATATTGCAACAAGAAAAATAAGTGTTTAAACAAAAAACTCTCAGGATTAAAAAAAAAAAACTCGTATTCAGTTTAGACGACGGCATGTTTTTCATTCTGCTATTCTGCAAACTATTTAATTTTCTACAATTCCACAATTCCACATAGTTACCAAGCAAGGATATGTTTGCATAGTGTATAGGAGTTCATATTTTTTATCAAGTGTTTATTTTCTTTTTCTTTAATATATTAGTGATGATTGTTTGTACAATTTCGAGTATCCGCCTTCTATGTGTCGGCTCCTGATTAAACTATTCTACACTCAGATTTTGAATGGTGACAGTGGAGTTAAGTGTGGAATAAGGGCGATGTACGGTTTGTATAATAAAAAAGTGAACTGTGGAATAAGTATTGTTAGCATAAAATAATCTCAGACACACTGCAAAATGGCAACATCAGGAATAATATGTTCCCATACACTGCCCCAAATCAAAAACTCAATTCTCAATGAGCATAAGTTTTTAATGATTATATCAGTGTATAAGTTTTATACGCTTTGAATCAAATGTAATATTGATGTCTCATGGTCAAAACAAAATAAGTTATGTGGAGATTCTTGAATGGTGCGAGATATCTCTTCCACGGTCAAAGAGTTATTTCTGATATTTATTCCTTAGTTGATGGCTCAGGTGTATTCTTTAGGCTTTGAAGAGTATGATACCCACATGTATTGGAATGTGGTTTTTACTGCAAAAGTCCCTCGAACTTTTGGGGCAGTGTTAAAACCAAAAGTTTGGCCGTCCTTCTCTTACCATCGTTCACAAATTTGTAAGTTGGTATGTAGATCTTTTTTTATAGAAACTAGAGTTAGAATCGGTTAAAGCAAATAGAATTACTACATTCATCGTTCAAAGTGAGACAAAGAATCTTCGTTTACAATTCTATATTGCGTCTAGTCCTCCATCTTTGTTGGTACTGTCTTTGACTCTTTGGTAATGAGTGCAGATGAAACTCTATCCTTTATTTCTTGGTTAGCTATGTTGTTTTCTGTTTTATATTTCTCTGATTATTTGGATGTATTTTGTATTTTTTATATAACTTGATTCAGTAAAGAAAGAAAAAATTTGATACCCCNTATTTTTTATATAACTTGATTCAGTAAAGAAAGAAAAAATTTGATACCCCCTTCGTGATTGAAATGAATAAGGTTGTACTGTACTGAATTCTGATACGGTAACCTTAGATCTTAAGTCATAATATTTATGAATTATATGATGTGTAAAACATTTAGAAATTTAATGGGTCGTTGATCTCACACTTTTTATATATCCTGCTAACCAAAATCATTCGACTACTACTTCTATTATACAAGTTTTCATTTGTTGGCTTGTTGTACTATCTTAATTTCACAATATCGTGTATTGGGCAATTATTATATATATCATATTCATGTCCCTTGTCTTAATTTCACATTTTCGTGTAATGAATTTTTTTTTTTCAAACTGCGACGTTTGGCCGTTTGGGGACACCGTAAGAGTAGCTATCAATCTTTTTAAACTTAAAGTGTATATTTAGGTATACTTATTATAAAGTGTCTCAATTAATTCACCTTTAATCCAGCGATTCTTTGTAACCACACTCTTCAATCATACATACCTAATTCGCATACTTGGTAAAAAAACTTTTTAGATTGAAATCTCATTGTGATTGTGAAGCAGTGACGAAGATACAAAATACCAATATTCAGAAAATAGAAAATTCGGTTGTAAATTGTGTGCTATTTTGCTGCCGAACTTCGAGTATAATATATTTTCTGATGGTGAAAGAAATTAAGAAACGAAATATTAAACGCATAAAAAATTAAATTTTAGACTCATTTATTTATTATTTTCCATTTTATTTGTAGACTCAATACCTAAATTAAGTAATACCACATGGGACATTGATGTGGCCTCCATATAATTTACCAACTCATAGGCATTATAGTGGGTTGCATTTACTTTCCAATATATATTTTTTATTCGAAACTATAAATTGTTTCTCTTCGAGATTCCGAATATTTACAAGAAAATTAAGTGTAGAATAAGGGTGTGATGCGGTTTGAATAGTGAAAAAGTCAACTGCGAAATAAGTGCAGTTAGTATAATATAATTTTAAATGCATTACAAATTATAATATCACGAATGGTGAAAAATAAGCGGAATAAATACGGTTTGCTTTACCATTTATAGCCTGAAACTATGTCATTTATATATGAAACAAGGTGAAAACAACATAATACATTATTGTTTATAGAAAAAACCTAACACAAAATATCATTTTTTTCCTCAAAAAGCAAAAGATAAAAGAGGGAATTAGCTAATACCCATGTTTGAGGAATTCATCTTCGATATATCAGCATATCACTTTGCAGGAAAAAAAATAACATGAGATAACAAATCAACTCAAGTCTTCTCTATTATAACCAATGTTTTAAAAAACGGACCGAACATTGACTCTGCATTATTATTGAGTGATTGGTCGGACTGGCTCAACCGGTTGAAATAGGATTTTATAAAATAATGATTTTGTTTTATGTGTGGGTAAAATCACACAATCACTATTTGTTCGAGGTTCTTTAAC
>OVAP01003076.1:0-12165 GCA_900406295.1 Aurinia saxatilis
TACATACTTTAAAATTATATAATTGTTTTACAAATAAATAAATAAAGAGCAGAAAAATATATGTAAGTAATATATTTCTAGTAAACTTATTAATAAGTACATGAAAAAAAAATACTTATGGACAAATGGACAGTCCATGGTCTTTTACATATTCGGTGGACATATTATGGACATGCCCATATTTGTCCATTGTCCATATGGACTGTCCAACTAATTGTCCACAAAGAAGACGTCCACACGGACATGTCCATTCGGACGTGGACGAGCCCATTTGACAGTTCTAACTGAACGTTTGATCCTATTCTCTATCACTTTGATACTGTTTTTTTTGTAGTTAGTTACAATAGGGATAATAGTGATTGATCTTGAACTATCCTTATGGCTCATGTCTCAGGAGACTCTTAGGAATTCGGGTAAGGTACCATTGTTGTTTACTTTGAGCCACAAAAATGGAGGACGTCGAAAACATTGAAGAAGATGAATGTGGGTTCTCAAGAAACTACTTTCTGGCCAAAGAATTGGGTGGGGCGAGCAAGAAATCAGCCCACAAGGTCTCTGATATCAATGTTGTTGATGAGCAGGTGATTTTTTGAATATTCTCTCTTCAAAATATGTTTTGGTCACTAATGCTTTCCTTGACAAAGTTGATGGATAAACGTTCTTTGTTTCAGGAGCTTAGAGAAACAACATCTAATATTGAAACCAAGCACGCAAAAGAGATTTCTGAGCTCCTCAACGATTACAAGACTATGTATCCAAAGTGGGTCTTTGAGCTCAGGTGAGAAAGCTTTTCTTTCCCAAAAATGCATATGCTCTTCGTTCTTCTTTCTGGCTTCGGAATGACAACTATACAAACTCATACAGTGGTCTAAAACCATAGTTTCTATACTTAGATAACATAGATCTTAGGAGTTAGAACCTGAATATCATAAATGGTAGAAACTGTTCATAACCAGTATAACAATGTTTACCTCTACTTACAGTGTTTCTATAATCATTTAGGACTTTGATTGCTCCTGCTCCTAGACCTTCTCCTGTATTTCTCCTTTAGAAGCTGGACAACCTCACATCTTACTTTTGTGTGATGTCATCTCATTTTGATGCTTCCAGGTGTGGCTTTGGCCTTCTAATGTACGGCTTTGGATCTAAAAAAGCTTTAATTGAAGATTTTGCTTCTGCTTCTTTGACTGAGTACTCTGTTGTGGTTATCAATGGTTACCTTCCTACAGTTAATCTAAAACAGGTACTCTTTTATCAGTGTGGATGCACCTATTCTTTCTCTGGCACAGTTTAATTTTTCAGGTTGAAAAGAAATAGTTTTAGAATTAACAAGATCACCATTGATGGCAAATTCAGGTTCTTTTAGCAGTTGCTGAACTTCTGTCCGAGCAGTTGAAATTTAAAAGAAAGAGTTCTGGGAGCTTGTCTAAAGGTCAAGAACCAATTCCTTCACGGTCCATTGACGATATTCTTTCCTTTCTAGATGGCCTACAGTCTGAAGACAAAGACTGCTTTGTATGCATCGCCATCCATAACATTGATGGCCCTGCTCTGAGGGATCCTGAATTACAGCAAACTCTTGCCCGACTTGCTTCCTGTTCGCACATACGCATTGTTGCCTCTATTGACCATGTCAATGCACCATTATGTAAGTACCATTCTCCCTCTCTCTCTTTTCTTTTCTGTACTCCTTTTTTGACCTGAGGCTATGTTCCTTTTATCCATTGGCAGTGTGGGACAAGAAAATGGTGCACAAACAGTTTAATTGGTTATGGCACCATGTTCCAACATTTTCACCATACAAAATCGAAGGTGTATTCTTCCCCTTGGTTCTTGTACAGGGAAGCACAGCCCAAACTGCCAAAACAGCTGCCATTGTCTTGCAGAGTTTAACACCAAATGCTCAGAATGTCTTCAAGATTCTTGCTGAGTATCAACTCTCTCACCCAGATGAAGACGGCATGCCGACTGATGATCTGTATTCAGCTTCTCGAGAGCGCTTCTTTGTGAGCAGTCAATTGACTTTGAATTCTCATCTCACGGAGTTTAAAGACCACGAACTTGTTAAGGCCAAGAGAAACTCCGATGGGCAAGAGTGTTTAAATATACCCCTCTCTCCAGATGCACTTCGACAGCTTTTGCTTGATCTCAAACAATAGCCTTCAACTCTATCTAAATTTCTGTGTTCTGACTCGCTTTTTATTGCATGAACAAGATAATATGGTTGCATATTTAATTCGGTAATATGTAACCAACACTCAAAACTCATTATATAATGTGGCTGATTAGTAATAGTTGAGATGATAACAATCTTTCTTTCTATGTACAAACCCCAAAGTGAATCTACGGCAAGGGTACACAACTATTTTGCAATGTGATGAAAAATCCCATTAAAACATTGAAAACGCCTATATATGAGTGACCACTGGCCAATATCAATGAGAGATGATGACTCCTATCAAGTATAAACTTAACAAAACTATAACAAATTTTTCTTCATTTATGTCAACATAAGATCATTTCCTCCGAGATGTGGACGGAGACAAACCCGCACCTCGTGCTCTTCCGGGCCAGCTCTTAGTTTAGGGACAAGTATCTCAAGAACTGAACCGGGTCCATCATAGTAGGCTTCGATGTTTGCATCTTCTGGGATTCGGGTTGTCAGCGGGATCTCTCTGACAAAATCTCCAGGTGGGCAGTGCTCGGAGGTTGGATCAGTCAACTTGAATGTTCTATCATGTCTCTTTATGAATGGTACCCGTGATGTGCTGACACATGAAACTTTGATGATTCCCTGTGTGAGAGTGTTCCTCCATGAGACTTTAACACTGTTCAAATCCACAAAAGGAAGGCTGATTATTATCAAGTAGCCTTCTTCATCCTCATATATTGTTTTTGCAGCAGTAACAGGTCCACATACGTTTTTCATGGTCCCGCTAAACTCACTTGACCAATTTGGTAGCTCAATGTGGTGAGCTTCGATGGCTGGAGGTAGCGGGTTCACGGTTAAGCAACATTCCTCCTCATGGATCCCATTTGAGAACATATCCTTCCTCTTCTTGTGGCTCGAGGGTGATACATCAGTGGCTTCACCATTGGAATGGTTGGATGGTTGAGTTGAGAGATTGAGCCCTGATCCATTGAGTAATTTCTTAGAGTGGTTTGCAGACGGATTCTTGACAGGAGGTGGATGCCTCTCGAGCTCAAAGTCAGTGTTGGGAAGGTTTCTCCACGAACCAAAGTCACTAGCTTCAGGTGGAATCGTGAAATTTATATCCCGACCAGTAAGCTCCATCCACCTTTTCCTCTCTTCCTCATCAAGACATGTCAGGTTTGGTAAAGGAACAAGCTCGATCCCGTGAACACACTGCGGATTTGACAAACCTCTATAGTGCTTCCTCTGCATTCTGTGAGACCTTACAAACCCTTTCTCCACACTAAACGGAAAGAGGCGATCTCCTTGTCTAGAATGCCCGTTCATATAACTCCTCAACTGCATCTTCCCAAGCGCATTCTCAGGCCTCTCCTTAAAAACCCACATGTACATGTTCTCCATATCATGCTGAACCAAAAACACATCAAGCTTCAGATCCGACTTGTCAAACCCAGATAACCCATTACTATCCCGGACAATTTTCGCCTTTGATTTCTCGTTTAAAGCAGGCTTGAAGTAAAAACTGAAGAAAAACCAAGCACCCCATACACTATCAACCCGTTTGGCGCATTTCCTCCCAACCTTAGGCACAACACTCATGTAATTCTCAGTCTCATAGGCTTGTGAACCTAACCCAACATCCAAAATATCACAAGAATCCAGATTCCAAGGCTGCGGAGGAGGACTACGCTCAGCAGAGAGAGGTAAGTTAATATCAGGAGGGCCAGAGAGCAGAGACTGGCGGTTATTATTCATCTCCAAATCAATCTCCTCATGAGAAGAAGCACTTGAATCCATTGACAAGAGTGTTGAAGGATGATGATTCTCCATTTACAAGACGCTAAACGAAGTATCTACCATTTCAGCTCACACCAGCCATATTAATTCTCATCTTCAGCTCCAATAAGATGAAGAAACCCTAATCTTGAAATTGTATATCAACCCAGATTCCTATCTACCAATAACCCCATAACATCCTCAACTGTATTGCTCAAGGTTCTCAAAAATACTCACAAAATCGAAACTTGAAGAAGATATGAAACTCTGGGAGACAAAGAAAGAAAGATTTCTTTCCAAATTTACCTTTGTGGAATAAACCCAGAAGAAGCTAAGACGAGCAAGTTGCAGATGGTATCGTCATCATCATTACTCAGTAGCTAACAAAATCGATCATCACTCTCTCTTCCTCAACACAACAAATCTAAGTTTTCTTCTCTTTTTGTGACAACAAGACAGAGACGGAGTAAACGCCTGCCCTGGATGCGACCCTCGAAACTTCCCGCCGTTACTTAACGGTGACAATCAACGTTTATTGGCCTCTCGTTTCTTTTTTTTTTTCCTCATAAATCATAAATTATACGTTATATATATACACACCGTCAAATATGCTCACCATTTTCATTCGTATGAAAGAAAAATGAAATTTTTATATATTGGGTCCATTCAAATTCAACCATCGGAAAAGTAAAAAAATATACACCACTTAATAAAATATTAAACCACTTACGTAGATAAGAAANGAAGACAGAGACGGAGTAAACGCCTGCCCTGGATGCGACCCTGGAAAGTTCCCGCCGTTACTTAACGGTGACAATCAACGTTTATTGGCCTCTCGTTTTTTTCTTTTTTTCTCATAAATCATAAATTATACGTTATATATATACACACCATCAAATATGCTCACCAGTTTTCATTCGTATGACAGAAAAATGAAATTTATATGTATTGGGTCCATTCAAATTCAACCATCGGAAAAGTGAAAAAATATACACCACTTAATAAAATATTAAACCACTTACGTAGATAAGAAATTTGGATTTTTATTTATGAAGAGGATTGGATTATTAATTTTGACATAAATGAATGTTTTTAATATTTTCAAATGAAAACCTAAAAATTATGTTTTTTGTATTTTATTTACCATTTCATATACTTATATTTTTTTTTGCTTAAATATGTTTCAGTCGCGTCATATGTCAAGCCATAAACTACTAGTCAAATAATGTTTATGTGCTTAAAACATAATGTAGATTGGTATTGTACTAATTAAAATTACTCATTTTTAATATATTTTTCATCCTTATATAATTTTAGAAAATTCGTATAAATAAATTTGTGAAACTGTATTTGCAAATTGTCGTTTATTCTAAAACCGTCTCATTTGGCTATAGATTATCAACTAGAAACGAAATTAATAAAATTCAATTACATCTGGAAATTTATCAAACAAAAACATTAAANGAGTAAATATGTTTCAGTCGCGTCATATGTCAAGCCATAAACTACTAGTCAAATAATGTTTATGTGCTTAAAACATAATGTAGATTGGTAATGTACTAATTAACATTACTCATTTTTAATATATTTTTCATCCTTATATAATTTTAGAAAATTCGTATAAATAAATTTGTCAAACTGTATTTGCAAATTGTCGTTTATTCTAAAACCGTCTCATTTGGCTATAGATTATCAACTAGAAACTAAATTAATAAAATTCAATTACATCTGGAAATTTATCAAACAAAAACATTAAAAGCAAACAAATGATCGCTAACAAAATTAATTGATGACATAAAAATTGTTTACAACTTCACTTAGACCATAAAGTTCAACATTTGGGCCAAAAAAATGGTGATGCATACAACAAACAACTAACCACAAATCATAACATTCAATAAGTAGATTGACATTTTTAAATACAAGTCAATTACGTGTAATAAAATTACCAAATGACATAATAAAAAGGAGGATTGTGTAGGCAATTATAATGTGGCATCATGTTTACAAATATATATATATATATATATATATATATATATTATGGCATCATAATAGCTAATACAAATATTTTAAAATTATTATGCATATGGTCACTCAGCGAATGTTTACAACTTTATTCATATATGATGAAGCATAACATCACCAACAAACAATCAACTATAAGTAATCAAAGTTGGTAATTGTATTCGGTCACAAAATTAATTAAGTTTTCTTCAAACAACAAGAATAATCTAACAACATTAATTACTTCCATTAAAATGATTAACTGAAATAAGGAAAAAGACTTTGGTNTACTCAGCGAATGTTTACAACTTTATTCATATATGATGAAGCATAACATCACCAACAAACAAGCAACTATAAGTAATCAAAGTTGGTAATTGTATTCGGTCACAAAATTAATTAAGTTTTCTTCAAACAACAAGAATAATCTAACAACATTAATTACTTCCATTAAAATGATTAACTGAAATAAGGAAAAAGACTTTGGTGAAATTAGGGATCAACAATATGGACTTATGCTGCTTCTGATCTTATTAATTGTATGATGAAATGTCTTTACAAGCGGGAATTTGTTCATCTTTGTACATGGTGTATTTGTGCATACACTTCTCAACACTAATAAAAGAGTTGGACCTGATCGTCACTGCTTTGGTTGTACCAACGAGAATGGTATGCTCGGAAGGAACGNCACTTTCTCTGTTGGACTTATGCTGCTTCTGATCTTATTAATTGTATGACCTTATTAATTGTATGATGAAATGTCTTTACAAGCGGGGATTTGTTCATCTTTGTACATGGTGTATTTGTGCATACACTTCTCAACACTAATAAAAGAGGATCGTCACTGCTTTGGTTGTACCAACGAGAATGGTATGCTCGGAAGGAACGGTGGTCATGAAGAAAATGTTAAGGAGTTTGATTGCAAGATTTACATCCCTCCTAGAGGGAAATTTTAGGTATACAAAGGACATGTTATAGATGTCCGAAGAATCGAGACTGTAGAGGAAGCTTTGAAAGAGCTTAAAAACCAACCTATTGGAGTCGATTTAATTTACTACTCAGCTTTGTTTTTTATGAAGGAGAGCAAATTTATTACTGTCCAAAACAACACTTCTCTGATTTCACGGGATATCACTCAGTGATCATAGTCGACGTCAGAAAAATTAATGGAGAATTGTTAAACGTCTGCATGCTAATGGTGACAATTATGGTGATAATGGATACTTCTATGTATCTTTGGCGACTTTGTATCTTTCTGTGGTTGTGAATGATGAAAAACAAGGATATGTTCGTAGTTCAGACAAACCGACGCATCTACTCAGTAATTTTGTTGTCCTATTGATGTATGAGAAAAAGAATACAAACATTTTTTTTATGTATTTTTTTGCTAAACCTATTACCTTCACTTTTATATATATATATATGACAAAATAAAATATAACCAACGACAAATTACAAATAACCATATTTAATTACTAGATTAGCTTAACAAAATATAAGGCAATAACTTTTAAAATCGAGATGAAACATCATCATACTCCATAGTTTCTTAGATCTTGTAAAGAACAAAAATCAGTCATACTATCATCGTACTGCAAGAGTTGAAAGTCTACATAAAAATTATGGGTGAAAAAACTATATGGTACCAATGAAAAAGTACAACATTAACTAACACAAATATTGAATATTTTTTGTTACTCATCATCAATGAATAAATCCTTACAAGCTTACTATATATATGGTAAAACACGATTTAACCAACAACTAACCATAAATAAATATTGAGTTTGACCATTACAAAATATAGTGTGAAACTCTATATTGGACATGTTACTTTGTTGTTTTTTATGTAATTAATAAGAAACAAAATTTTCAAAAACCAAAGATAAAAATATCATAGGCTACAAAGATAAAATATGTTAAATTTTTTTCGTTCTTAGGTAACATATGGATTGTTCATGATGATGTTGATGTAGTCAAGTTGAATGTATGTTAATCCTCCTCAATATCTTCATCTTATGGAATTACGTGAATACTTGCCCAAAAAAGTGGTAGTTCAAAATATGCAAGTTGTGAGGATTGGGAATGTGAGTAATTAAACAATGAAAAAGTGAGTGTGAGAGACTATTGCATCATCAATTACCCATATTAGAATCTTCTCTCATTCAATATTTTTACTTTTCATGCTGTTATGCACTAAAATTGAGAATCTACATTATTGGCATCACCCAATTATCTTTCTAATTGTTTTGGCAATACAAAATTTTCAAATTTGGTTGAAAAAAAAACAAGAAGATCAAATGTTTTACAATATATTTAACATTTCAAGCAAGTTTGCAAAAACAACACGAACTGCAACCAATAATGTTGCAATCCAATATCACATCGGGCCTAGTCTCCTCAAAACGCATATCACTAGTCCACGAGCCTATGATCCAAATTTGAAAAGAAAAACAAGAGCCGAAAATTAAGATAAGGAACAAGGGTGGAAATAAAGAATAAACAATTTTAGTGGCACCGACAGCCACCAAAACTCTAACCACTCCTCCCATGTAACCATCATAACAAACAACCAAAAAAGATCCTTCTTTTCTTCTTCCTTCACTGTATATAAAATATAAATAAATATGGAAAAATATTACTAGATAATTAGACATACATGCTACGATGCTATCAAAATATATTAAAACCCATATGAGCAAATGAAAGTTAGATTTTGATTCTCTTGACAGGAAAGAAACAAGAGTTTAATAATATGACTAGATGATTTTGTAGTTAAATAGTTATGAAGGTGATAGTAAAATTGTTTTTTATGAAGGTGATTGTTTCATTCAAGATTAAGAAATTATAAAACTTGTCGTAAACCTAGTGACTACTGTCGTTACAAAATAACATTTGGAAGAACTATTGGTAGTCGTGGCCAATTTTTTATTTTCTTTAACAAATATATATTTTTTGACCAACATCAAAAATCAAAAATCAAAATTTGGGAAAAGACCGAACTTAGTGAGTAAGAAGCACTTTCCACTATTATCTCTCTTCCGCACTAAACTTCATTTTGTCACACAACAACAATGTTCAATAATACAACTACCACCTTCGGCTCCGGCGACACCGGCGCCGTCGTCCCAACTCCCGCCGCTACAATTCCCATCACCACCTTCCCCGGCACAACCGTCACTTCCAACTCCACTTTCATCATCTTCGGACCTCCTCCACCTTTCCCGGCTCCTCCCCGGAGCATCGACCTCTCTCCTCTCAAACTCATCTTCGCCGTCATCGCCATCATCGCCGTTCCCGCCTTAGCTTACGCTCTCTTCTTCGCCGTCCCGCTCTCTTCCTCCCGCCGCCGTAGCACAACCACCTCCTCCACGGAAGATTCACCACCTCCTCAAGTCACCATCGAACTCCCCCTACCTCCGACCACCGCCACCGTGACTGATTCCGGCGGGAAGTTTAAGAAAGATAAACATTCGAAGGAGATCGGAAACGAGTGCCCCGTGTGTATATCGGTGTTCACCGACGGCGAAGAGATCCGGCGATTAAGCGAGTGTAAACACGCGTTCCACGTGTTATGCATTGAGCAGTGGCTCATAGATCATCCTAATTGTCCGGTTTGCCGAGCTGACGTCCCCGTTAAACAGACGGAAACCACCGTTAACGTTAATCGCGGTGGTGGTGGTGGTGGTGGTGGTGGTGGAAATCGCCGAGTTTCCGCGACTAGTAGAGATGACGATTGGCGTCAAGGTCTACCTGATGCTTCTAGTTTAGTTTGATTTTTATTCATTTTATTTTCTCGATTTTGTGAGTTCCACATTTATTTAGATATTTTGTAAACAAATTAAATTACGCCCCATTTCGCACAAAAATATATGTTGTCAGTTTCAATTTAATTTAATACTATCATGTAAGTTTTCTATGGTTGCTTATTAACGCCGTAAGCAACAGTGAGTGTGTATTGTTTGTGATGGGAAATGTGACGTTGACTCTTACGGCAAACTCATCCTACGGTGACTAAAGATTCAAAGAGTGATCGGACGGTCTACGTTTCTTCAACGTCATCTCAGGAAACGATATCGTTTGGTGCTCACAAACGTAACCGACTTTTTCAAAATTAAAGAAGAAAAACCAAACATTTCCGTTTCCTTCCCGGTTTCACTTTGGTCGGTTTCAGATCTGGTCGGGAAATCGTTGGCCTTGTCGGAACCATGAAAAGATCTCACATTTCATCTCCTCGATCTTACTCTCGACCCGCAATTTCAGTATTCTTCGTCCTCCTCTTATTACTTCTCGGTTTAGCTCTAATCTCACGAAAACCATCAGATTCGTCTCCCGGTTCAACCCCAAATCGAAACCTAACCGGAAATTCGAAGATTCCGAGGCTCGCGTATTTCGTAACGGGGACGAAAGGGGAAGTGAAACGAGTGAAGAGGCTTCTCAATGCAATTCATCATCCGAGGAATTACTATCTTTTACATTTGGATCTTGAAGCTTCTGATGAAGAAAGATTGGAGCTTGCCAAGTATGTGAGATCGGAGAAGAAGAAGTTTAAGAATGTTATGGTTATGGGTTTGGCTGATTTGGTTACGGAGAAAGGTCCTACGACGTTGGCGAGTACGCTTCATGGTGTTGCGGTTTTGTTGAAGAAAGCTAAGGATTGGGATTGGTTTATTAATCTTAGTTCTTCTGATTATCCACTTATGCCTCAAGATGGTAAAACTTTGACTCTATCTTTAAACCATTCCTATATCTTCGCTTGAATTGGATGCTGTTGGAAAATCTGTGTTAGTTTGGTAATGACAGAGATTTAATGTTCTGTAATCACAAATCAATTGAACATGAACCTAGGATTCTGGTTATCATATGGAATTATGGATCATATATTCATACGTAACAGACCCTTATGGACTTGACTGGTTGAACAATCTCATGTGTTTTCGGTTTTATTGGTGGATCAATCTCATATACACGGTGGTGATTGGTTCTCCTGTAGACAATATCGAATTGTATAGTTATTAAGAAAATTGCCCCCATAAAGCTCGTTTCTGTTGTTTGAATGCTTACTACTCAAATCTTCTGTTTGATGTGTCCATTTGCGGAATTCGATTAGAGCAAGTTTGATAGCGTTCTGAGTTCAATGGAGATTTAGTGTAAATAAAAGTAGAAATCGATCTTTCTGTCTTCTTGCAGTATTGATTTTTACATGAACTAGAAAGGCATGATGTAAGTATATATGTTTGATTGGCTTTTGTGGGTTGACTTGAACTCTGGACTTGAATGTAAAACATAAGAAGGTGTCTAAATTTTGGTTTCTGGCTTTGATTCTTGTTTCGTTTAGTGATCTTATTGTACCTTTGGCCTTTTTATGGGTTTCAGATATTTTGCATATCTTCTCATACTTGCCTCGCTACCTGAACTTCATCGAGCACACAAGCAACATTGGGTGGAAAGAGTGAGGGAGCTAATATTATGTATACTTACCTGGAATGTTCTCCGTTATTCAGACTTAGATCATTTGCGTCATTCTTTTTGCTCATCAGCTCTAAATGTAAAATTACAGGAACCAAAGAGCCAGACCAATCATTATTGATCCTGGCTTTTACCATTCGAAGAAATCTGGTGTCTTTTGGGCTAAAGAACGGAGATCTTTGCCTGCTTCATTCAAAATTTTCATGGGTAAAACACTTTAATCTTAATGCGTGTTCACTCTTATTTTTTTAATTCTTCTTAATTTTGTGTATGAATCTCTTCTAATAGGGTCAACGAGCGTAGCTCTAACAAGGCCGTTCCTCGAGTTCTGCATCTGGGGATGGGACAATCTCCCAAGGACACTATTGATGTACTACACCAACTTCCTTTTGTCATCCGAGGGCTACTTTCAGACAGTTGTGTGCAACAACAAAGACTATCAGAACACTACGGTTAACCACGACCTGCATTACACACACTGGGATCCGCTACTCCAACAGCGAGCCCTAAATCTAACGGTTGGGGATTTCCATGATATGGTTCAGAGCGGGGCTCCATTTGCAAGGGGATTTCCGGAGGATGATCTCATACTCGATAAGATCGACGCCGAGCTGCTGGATCAAACTGAAGTTGGATTGGGGTTGAAGACTCCGGAGGTGGTTAAGCCAACAGTGAGTTGGAAGAGGCTTGAGAAGCTGATGGTTAGACTTCTTGATCATGAAAATTTCAGGGCTAAGCAATGTAAATAGTTTTTTTTT
>OVAP01003077.1:1741-14241 GCA_900406295.1 Aurinia saxatilis
ATATATATATATATATATATATATATATATATATCAAAATAAAATTCATTAATAATAACAACATCTTATCCTCGGTTAAAGTAAACAAAGTTGGAAGGAAACAAAACTTCAAAATTCAAAGAAAATATATAACAAAAACAAATGAAGAAGACTAGAGAAGCAATCAATCTCCTGAAGCCTTAGACGACATATATTCAACGAACAACCAAAATAAATGGAAGAGGACTAGAGAGACAATCANAAGAGACAATCAGTTTCTTAAAATCTCACCAGACATATTTTCAAATGAACAAATTTATATATATAGAAAAAAATTGATCTTAAGAATGTCTACAAAATTCAAAATGATTAGCAACTATTTCACATTTTCATGGTGGTAAGAAATTGAAACAATCATTTTCATTTATAATAAGATATTAGAGTCCGTATTTGAAGATACTTAAGCAATATTCATATCAATATATATAACAATTAAATAAAAACTAAATAAAAAACAGGATCGCACACTAAGATAATAATTAAAAACTTGGTAGAATGATGAGTTATATATAATTATGGAGATTTTAAAACAACATGACAAAAAGTTTTGCTATACACTTTCAAACAGTAAATCATATAGATCGCATAGACTATGTATAATAGATATTTTAAAACAATATGACAAAACGTTTGCCAAACGTATACTACAATTACAAAAACATGTGTGAGACATCATTATCCGAAGAACAAAACAAATGGAAAAGAAAAAATATTACTAGTATATAAATATAAATGAGAGTTTGCTCTCTCCTTAGAGTGCCACCTCATCCTCATATCTCTTCAAATTGTGACACATGACACCAAATTATTACTACATTTTTGCAGTCATTTTAAACATCATTCATTAATATGTTAGTTCATCTTAAAAAGGAATCTGAAAATATTTTTTAAATCTATATATCGTTGACTAGTTTTTCTTATAAATAAATACAATAGTGTCTAATCAAACGTAATTAAAGATTGATTCAAAATATACAAGTTTTTTTCTTAATCAGTCTTAGTTTTCTTTTAAATAAATTTATATAGTTAAATATAAAATAAAATTAATTGGTTAGGCATTGTTTATAACAGAATTTTATGATCTAAGTGGATGTTTCAAAGTAACTTATTGAAGAAAAAATACATAGTATTTTGATAGTCATAAATCGGTGTTTGGGAATTTAGGTGAAATATTTGTTAAATGGAAGAATCTTGTGCAAGTTTTAAAGAGCTTGATGGATGTGAGAATGAATGTTATGAAGGGAGGGTGGTGGTAACCCGAAACAATAACACGTTGAAGCTGATTTTTCATAGAATAAATGAAAGAAATCCTATAAAATTAATTTTCGCTACACTCAAGTCATAGGAAAAAACAGTAGCTGAATAACTAGCTAGAAAACTCAGAAAATGGTACAAATATTTTATTTTGATGGCCACTAACCGATGTTAAGGTATGTCAGACAAATATATGTTAAAACAAAGGGATGTTGTAGGAGTTTTAAAATTTGGAGGACAATGTGTGTTACGTGAAGCAAGAAGTGGTAATCGGAAACAATAACATGTTCAAATTATTTTATTAGAGGACAAATGAGAGAAATCTTTCCAATAGCATATGATTGTTAGATATATTAGCTTTTTATTTATTGTTATTATTATCATCTTTATAAATTTATAAACTTCTGCGTGAAGCGCGGATCATCCACTAGTTATTAATATTTTAAACTAAACATTTATTAAACAGACCATAGATGGATGTTGCAGCTGAGCCAGAAATGAAGCCATATAGATTACTAATTGTTTTCAACACAAATGGGACTGACTAAAAGAGAGGCAATATGCTCCTTGAATCTTCCTTTGGGAAAAGTGTATTCTTCGCTTGACATCAGTGTGTCCCTCGAATAGACTTTGAAGTATTTCCCACGCTTTCTTTGCCGATTTGCAGTTCTGAATATGCTCGAACTGCTTCAATTCCACTCCCTGGAAAATAGCCGTCAACGCCTTGGACTTGTATTTGGAAGCATTCTTCTCGCCATCCGTCCATTCTTCTGGTTATTTACGAATCTTGACACCTCCAACCATCTTGAATGGTTCCTCCCAGCCTTTTAGAACGGCCGTCCAAGCATCTTCATTGATGCTCCTAATCACTTGTGTTATAACGGATGTGAGAAGATCAAACAGAAAACAGAGAAACTTGGCAAAGAAGACAGTTTTATTTCTGTAGAGAAATCAAGAAAATAAAATACAGAGACCAAAACCAGAATTTTCAGATCAGACACAAAATTATCAGAGTTATCAGACTTGTTATGGAAGATAGGGTTAAACAAGAGTATTTCTATGAAAAACTCTAACCTAACAAAAACTTGATATGTGCCTCAAAGGTGTAGGCCCAAGTTGATTCAAGGCATATTTAACAAGTCTCCACCTTGACTTGAATCCTGCGAACAATTGTGTTATACTGATTCAAGGCATATTTAACAAATCTCCTCATTGTCTTGAATCCTCTAAACAGATGTACTAGATGCAGGATCATAGTGTCAGATTTATCTTCTAAAATGATGTACCAGATGCGCCATCACAACGTCAGATGTTCTGCCATCTCTGCGCCATATGTACCAGATTACTCTTCAAGAGTCAGACAGATGCGTTAGTGATAGGGATGATATTCTACCTTTTCCGATATGATTTTTTGTGTTTTTAACGAAAAAACTATTTAACTTGAAACATAAACCACTGGATTTCACATTTTTCTGTTTGCAAAGTATTTTTGTGAAAACAATGCATTTTAGGTCACAGATGGGCATTTTCAACCAAGTCCAACAAATCAACATCAGAATTTCAGGCCCATATGAAGAAGATTTTTATTTTGGAATGAAGTGAGGAGTTAGGACAATCAAGCCACGTGAGTTAGCTGCCATATGGGCTTAGAACCAAGTAGCCCTAAAGAGTAAGAAGTTAAGTCCAAATCATTGAAGATGTATCCAGAAGCCCGCATGAAATGAAGGCCCAAACGATTGGACCGGAGGCCCATCGATCGACTAAAGCCCATTCTCTCAGGGAAGCTTCGAGAACAAATTCAAATAAGGACCGTTGCATTTGGGGAGTTATCAGTATACGCTGGAGATAATCACTAAAGATACTGAATCTTTAGAATCACGTCTAAAAATATCAACCGATCGGTCAGGATAACAGCGACTGATCGATTCAGAGAGGATAATCACAACTATTTGGATTCTTATCCAAATTTTCCTCCTGATTCATCTCGACCCACTACTCGACTCTCTTCCCTATAAATACAGACGACTGAAGCCAGAGAGGATCATCAGAAAACACTCAAAAGCTTCCAGGCTAAATAGTTTATCAGTTTCTTATTGTTTCTTCTTTTCATTGTTGCTTTGATCATTGCTTCAAGGACGAAGTTTGTAATCTCTGCATTCCAGAGAAGCTATTCTAAACCCTTATTTATAATAAGCAATTTTCATTGTCATCATGGTTACTTTGACTATGTCTGAGTAATCACTTAGTTAGGAATAAGGTTTTGCTAGGAGGTATCATGGTTTGGTAGATAGGCAATACAATTATGTAATGATTAGTTTATAGGCTTACTTTCATATCAGATCTTAATATAATCATAGGATAAATCTGCTAGTAATACACCACTTAGAGTAAGAGATCCAGAACTTGATAGTGAAAGGTTTACTATTTATAGTTTAGTAGAATTTGATTTCCTGAACTTAATGCCTAGATTAATTGGTTGATCAACCCATAGGTTCTCTTTCTGAATATATATATATATGTTAGAGTTAACTCGGATACCAATTGAACAAGACTGGCTAAGCCTGACCATAAGGATAATCAGTTAATAGCGATTTCAACTATATATCATAAACTAGGATTTACATTAGTTACTACCCTGAATAATTCAAACCGTGATCCTCTGATGCATTGCCTGACTTCCCATTATTGAATTTTCTCACGTTTTAATTGTTTTTATCATTTTCAGGCACTAATCAATAGACCGCATAATCTGCCATCGACCGAAAGGTGTCCCGATCGATCGACCAGTTCATACTGTCGATCAACCAAAACCAAAACCATCTCATTTTGTTGCTTAGCTTGAGTGAACTTGGACGTGCTACTGCGTACACTTTGCTCTCTGTGGATACGATCCTTAAATACTACTGCGAGACATGTGCGCTTGCAAGAAATATTTTGGGCGAAAACTAAATCCCCATCAGATAGACATACCATAGCGCCAGATGCACAATTGTAGTGCCAGATATACTAGGCTTCACTATTGCCTCAGATGTTCCAGATTTCTCCTTTGCCTCAGATGCCCTTGTGAGGCTCAGATGCCCTTGTGGGGCCAGATTAACAACTTGAAATGTTTATCAAGTCCATACTAATTTGGAATTTGCTCAAGGTACCGATTATGTGAATGAAACTGTAGGGTTATCAACACTACCTACTTTATTCACCTCCTCACTTCTCACATCTCGCACCAGCCCCTATAACCATGGAACTTTGCAAGAGATACAAAGTATTATGCTTGACACCCTTTAGAACCACATCAGAACCCTCGTAAACTTTTAGAATTCCATCTCCACCTAAGTATTTAAAACCTCTACTATCCAACAAACTTACAGATGTCAAATTCTTCGAAAAAGATGGAACATGCCTAGTTTCATGTGCATAATTTACTATCATGTGTCTTAATCCTGACTCAGCCAATTCCATCAATCTTCCAAGTAGAACTGTTAGCCATCTTGACGTTACCATTGCGAACATGCTCATACATAGAAAACCACTCTCTCCTTGGACACATATGATATGATGTTCCAGTATCTAAAACCCACACATAAGATGAATATGTTTCTATATATCAGCAACCAGAGCTATATCCTACTCAGACTTTATGTCATCTTATGCTACATCGTAATACCCAGACTGTTTCTTCTTCTTCATAGGACAATCTGATTTCCAGTGCCCTTCCTATTTGCAGTAATTACAGATAGGCCTGGGCATAATACTCGATAACCAAAAAAAAAGAAACAAAATTAACTGAACCGAACCCGAATTTCTAAAATATCCGAATGATTTCTAAATTTATAATACAGAAAAACCGCAACCGAACCGACTAACCGAAGACTAACCAACCAAATCAAAACATAAGAACATCCTAGCCCTAGGTATTATAAAAGTATATATCCTTTGTTATTTAAAATGTGAATGTCAATTTTTCTTGTTCAAATTGTGTAAAGTTTGGATCTGTCACATATTGAAGTTGTTGGATGCTTTGGAGTTTGAAGGACACAACATGACTCAACAATCTTGGCTTAGTGAGTTAATGGGAATAGTAAAGCTTTGGTCTGGATACTATTTTGTTTCTCTATCTCTCTTCTCTTATTTTATCCTTTATGTGTCTTTAACACTTTACGGTTGACTAGTTGCAGATTCAAGACTATTTGTGGATTGTGGTGGTTATTTGAAACTCGGGATTTCAATTTCATGAGCAATACTCATTTTCTTACTTTGGTTTGTATTTTTGGCTAATAGTTTTTCCTGATGTATTGGTTATTTTGGTTACTATCCGAACCGAACACAACTGAACCGAACCAAACCGAACCGAAATTCTTGAAATATCTGAATGCTTATTATATTACTATATCCAAACTAACCGAAACCGAAAATAACAGGACCGAAACCGAATGGTTATCCGAACGCCCACCGCTTTACATATATCATTTGGCTTAGGACCATTGGAGAACATTTTTTTCTTCTTGTCGTTTCCAAATCCCTTACCACCACTAACGAGTAACCCACATGCGTGATCATCTGTACCTGTACCAGATGCCTTTTGACGCAACTCCCTACTATGAAGAGAAGATCTTACTTCTTCCAAAGAAACTGTATCTTTAGCAACTATAAATGATTGAACAAAGGTCTCACAGGATAGCGGTAGCAAGACCAAAAGAATTAAAGCAGCATCTTCATCATCAACTTTTACATCAATATTACGCAATTATAATAATATTGTGTTCAATTGATCTAAGTTATCTCTGAGTTGTGTACCTTCCTGGATTCTTAATGCGAATCCTCATTGTTTAAAAAGCAACTTGTTTGTTAGAGACTTTGTCATGTACAAACTCTCCAATTTCCCCCACAGACCAACAACAGTTGTTTCTCTTGAAACCTCGATTCTGATCTCATCTACAAGACAAAGCAATATAGTTGAATGTGCCTTCTCTTCCAGACCCTGCATCTCAACAGCTTCGATCTTTTCTTGTGTTTCAACATCGGCGCTTACAAACCTTTTTGCTTTAACAAGGCTTGTATCTTGATCTGCCATAAACTAAAATTGTTTCTTCCAGTGAACTTATCCAACCTGACGATGAACCCAGACATCTTCTCACCAGATTATACAACCGCCTCTGATACCAGTTTGTTATAACGGATGTGAGGAAATCAAACAGAAAACAGAGACTTGGCAAAGAAGACAGTTTTATTTCGGTAGAGAAATCACGAAAACAGAATACAAATACCAGAACCATAATTATCATATCATAAACAAAATAATCTGAGTTATCAGATGTATTCAGAGTAGTTCAGACTTGTTAT
This sequence comes from Aurinia saxatilis, assembly GCA_900406295.1. Lineage (NCBI taxonomy): Eukaryota > Viridiplantae > Streptophyta > Magnoliopsida > Brassicales > Brassicaceae > Aurinia > Aurinia saxatilis. The sequence goes on from OVAP01003077.1 coordinate 8,375, forward strand.
GGAGGTTAGGGTTAAACAACAATATTTATATTAAAAAACTCTAAACTAATCCTAAAACTGATATGGATCTCAAAGGTGTAGGCCCAAGTTCATTCAAGACATATTTAACAACTTGGATCATCTTGGACTTCCAGTGTCCGTAGTGCGCCACATTCAGTATTACTCCCTTCGACACCAACAAAACTTTTCCATCATTCATCTCCACCTATAAGTAGATCTATGAACTACTTGTGGTTTCCTCCTCTAATACTAAATAAAATAACGAGAATAGAGACCTTTATAACAAATACGCTCTTGTGTTAAAACTTATCTAAAGACTTTTGTGAAAGTCATTTAGACGGAGTTACAATGAGTCTAAAGTTGTGACTATAACTCTAGCTCCTAACTATTTTAATCTACCCGAGAGATCCTATGACTTGTGAACACACTTGATCACAAGTCGAACTAAACCCAAACCAACTCTCAAGACTCTAGTCTTTTCATTCTTAGATCTTGATCTCTCTGTTTGGTGTTTCTCTTGCTTAATGCTATATACGGATAATCTCTTCACCGTTCTCCTCCTTGAATATATACTAGTTGCTTGATGCCGCTCTAGTATCTTAACTTTCCATGTTTTCCTTATTCCAAATATTCTATCATTGATTGCCAAATATCTCCATCCTTGATTTTTTTATACTGAAGATATTACATCCTTGATGCTGAATATATCTCCGATCTTTCTTTGCACGCCAGCTTTCCATCCTTGGAGATTTCTGTATCGTCTCGTATTCTAACAGTATTCCCGTCTAAACCTTGAGTAACATTTTTTTAGTCAAGACTCTAAAGTACATGTATGTCAAAGACTCCAAAATTCCAAATGGACTAGAGAGGAGGAGGTAACCAAGTTCTCTTTTTTTTTTCTTTTTTTTGTGAACCTGAAAATTATTAATATTTGAAACTAACATTTATTAAACAGACCAACACAACATTTATTATCAGATCAGCTGAGCCTGAAATGAAGCCATATAGATTACTAATTGTTTTCAACACAAATGGGACTGACTAAAAGAGAGGCAATATGGTCCTTGAATCTTCCTTCGGGAAAAGTGTATTCTTCGCCAGATCTGTAGCTAACAACCACCATTTTTCCAAAATCAGTGACTCGCTTTAAGATTTCACGCGGCATTGTCTTTGTACTATTCAGTAACTCCTCGTTTATGGTTTTACCCAAGTCTTCAACAATTTTTCCAAGCTCCACGAAAGCTTCTTCCTCTGTAACTTTGTAATTCTTCATATAGTAGTTCACAGCATTAGCAACCCAACCTCTGCTCATGTCATCCTGCTATGTATCATATGCATCATGTGTTAACACTATAACATGATCACTAGATGCCCCAAAAGGAAGACATATGTAACTGTAATTACCTCGAAGCCAGTTATGTCATTCATCAGACGAGCCCTTTTAGCCTGTGCCTGGATGAAGTCGGGTCTGGATTTTAGCCACTTGTTACCTTTTTCCCTGTCAATTCTTCCCAACCCAAGAAAACTGTTTGCGATAGATGTATGCATTGTCACCTCAACTCCCCCAACCTCCAAGTACTCATCAAATGTAGGCACCACCTCGTTTTGTGACCACTCGAGGAAGCAAAGGTTGGATCGTAGGTATATCTTGAACTGCTTATTAAGTACGACCATAAACAAGAATTATAATGTCTACTGAAAACTTCCATTTACGTTAGAATTGAGCTTATATAACCTATATATATTACCTCTTCTAGTGCACTCTGTACATTATAGAACGATCCTTCTTCTGAACTTCCTTCATTCTCGCAATCTTCGAATATATTCATCGCAAAATGGAAGACAGTTTTCATATAATCTGGTAGACCATTCGTGCAATCTCGATCCCATCTGTACATGTATATATTGTATTTTTTTATATACTTGAGAATTCCCTGTAGTTAAAAATATCTAACACACCTTATAATAATAGACACCTATAAATATCTACCATACCATTTTTCAAGGTAACACATGTGAAAAAATTACTTTACATAGTCTTTAGTGGGTCAGAGACACACAATCCTAGACTTTTCAAAGACCGAAGTTTTGGCCCAAAAACATAAACCAACAGTTTTTATATGTTTTTTTATATAAGATCCTATGAAGAATGTCCCAAATCTAATAGGTTTATGAATGGTTTGAATAGAATTGGAAACACCATTTTTTACCTGGTCTAGGCTGGAAATCGTTTGTTCATTAAGGATTGCAAACACCATTTTTTCAAGATAACGTGTGAAACAAAAATTTACTTCAGAAAACATGAAGAAAATTAAAATAGTAATATTTTGAGTAAATTAATTAAATTTAACAACTCTTTCATGTAGGGTGGGTATAATGATTTTCTTATGTAAATAAGTTAGTACTGTACTTGTTTGCAAAGTTAGCTATTTTAGATTTAGGGTTTACTTTTTCGCGTTTAGGGTTTATTTTGAATGTTTAAAGTTTAATTTAAATTTTATGGTATTTTTTTAAAAATAAATCTTCGAGTGGAATTTTCTGAAAATAAAATTTTTGATAGTATTCATAACTCAAAATTCAAAATGTGGTAAATAAGATAGTTTTCAAATTCAACTGCATCAATGTGTACACTTTTTGGAACACATACCTTTCTACGCAATGAGCAAGAGCTGCAACTTCAGGAATCGAAGCATATCTATCACACGTGTCATCAATAAGGGTGGCGAGCGTGAACATCTTCGTCAAGATAGTTCTCCCGTGCCGATACTGTGGCTCGAAATATATTATTAATGCAAATAAATAGCACTCAATCAATCGGTCCCTGAAAAAAGGTGGAAGCCTAGATGCGAGGTCTTGCTCCTTCCACCACCTGCAAAACGTGTAAATTATTACAGTGAATTTGTGAGTGAGGTCAGAAAATATAAACTATTATTGCTAAAGGGACTAATATCTATAGTACTTGGTGAGACTTTTCAATTCTTGAATCCAGTTTAATTGCATAAACTTGAAATTTATCTTGGCAAATCTGATCAGGAGAATCTTGTTGTGCCCTCCTCCTCCTCCTTCTTCTAGCTCTTGTGCTTCATAGAATGACATATATTCCTTTGCGAATAACACGTCAGCATTGAAATGTTGAGGCATACGAATCGCGTTTCGTATACGCTCTGAAATGTGAGGGGAGGAACATGCTCCGGCTGCATCTAACGACTCCAAAATGCTTGTCGTGAAGTTCAACGCTTCTTCCATTATATCATCTGTGGACGTCCTCAGGTGAGCAGCTTCATATAAGCTCACCATGCCCTTGATATCCCTAATTAGAGATTCCTTAAACTTTCCGTCCTCCTTTGTGAATCTCTTGAATACATCTGTTTGTCAAATGTAGAATCTTGTTATACATATGAATCAGTCAAAAAGAAAAAAGAAACTTAGTTGTACAACATCAATGGGGACAAATCTAGCTAAAGAAACTTTGTAACATCCCGGTTAATGGTATATAGCGGTGCATGTAGAGAAGGTCACGGCGTTAGAAACTTTACCAGAAGACATTTTGTAACCGTATGTCCTGAAAACCCAAAAAATAGTGGAAATTGTGTACAAATCATCTTCGCCCGACATCATTTCCTCTGTATATTCAAATGCCTCTTGCAAACTCTCTTTGATCTCATCTTCGAAATGATACGCTACACCAAGGCTCACAAGTAAATAAATGAAAAGGATTCTCTTCTTGGTTGACTCAACTCCGCCTTTGGAAGATATAAATATGTCTCCAACTTTCGGCTTTAATTAGTATTTCGATCTCTCGAGCAAGCATATCCATTTCCTAGCAATAAGATTTGTACACAGGCGTTGACGTCCTCTTCATATATATAAATAAACTTTACCAAAACACATATACTATAACTAACCGAGCCATCGACTTGAGCAGAGAGGAAGTGGTGACCCCATTTTGAAGGTGGCAATTTCTTGAACTTGCGGTTACTATTCGGAGGATCAGAAGTCATAGTAGTACTTGCCTTCTTCATGCGAACAAGCTTTGCATGCTTACTCGGAAATGACTTTACGGGAAACAGAGAGAGTTTGCGTACGTGAAAAGAGTTAGTACCAGAAAGAAGAGAAAGTTGAGATCCATTTTCTGGTCTAAAAACTGCTATGGCTCCCATGTTTACCACCAATGATTTGTGGAATCAATTCTCCTGAACCCAATTTATAGGCACTGTGATTGTTCATATTTGTTAATAACTGATTAGGAAGGGTAACACATGTGTAAAAGTATATAAAAGTTAGTAGTATCAAACCCGGCCCCCAAAATAAATTAAAAAAATTAGTAGTATAGACTGTACAGTATACGAAATCAGATTTGAATTAAGGTTTAATTTCTAATTTGCCATTGATTTAGTATGCCATTGCCAATTTTTCCATCAATGACATTTTCTTCCAATTTTCCCAACAAAAAATTAAGGTTTTTACAATTTTTCCCTTGTTTAAACCGAGTTTGTTGGTTATCTATATGTTTGGGTTTATACATTTGCTCTTTACACTTTCATATCCTTAGGGTTTAGTTTTTTTTTAAAGAGNGGGCTTATTTTTCATGAATTCACAACGAAATGTTATTGATGGCAGAATTGGCAATGGCATAGTAAATCAGTGGCAAAATAAAAATTGTCCCTTGAATTAATAGTATGTATATGATATTTTAAGATGGCACTTGTTATACAGATATATATGGGTATCAAGTGAAATATGATAGACGGTATAAAGGAGAAAAGTTCAGACCTATATGTGGAAAGTTCAGTATCTCCCAAAAATTTGATATTTTCTTTGGTAAGTTTTATTGGGTTGTTTGTCGGTTAGTGCAAACCTTAAACTTCGAGGAATTATATGCAATTTAGTTTGCCACAGCTGTGGGGTGGCGGAGGAACCATTCCACCATGTTCTTTTTAAATGCCCGCCGGCACGACAGACGTGGGCGCTTTTGGTCGTACCCATTGCAATGTCTGCTTCCCCTCTGATTTTAGTTTTTGCAAATTTTGATTATTTTTTCTGGCGATTACCGGTGGATTGTCCGTCTCAGGAATTTCCTCGGATTGTATGATATATATATGAAAACGAGGAATGATAAAGTGTTTTGTAATATAGATTGGCCTCCGCAGACGACACTAGAATTGGTGATGAGTGAGGCCTCACACTGGGTTGAGGCACAACAATAAAAAACAGTACATGAGTCAAGGAGGATCATATCCCTTTCACTGATGCCATACACACTAAGAACAAAGTGTTTTCTAGATGGATCGTGGTTTCGATCGTAAAACGGGTTTAGGTTGGGTATGTGTTCAGGATGGCATGATACACAAAAGTTTATCCTTTGTAAACCGCAAGAGCACAGCTAAAGCGATGTAGTACTAAAGGATCGAATCCACAAATACCAATAAATTTGCAAACTAAATTAATAAACTCTAAATAAATTATATGACAGATTTTTAAACAACTAATTAGCTATAACTAACATATTATGGGGTTTAAACAATTAATGGCAAGGTTAGGCTTTTGGGACTTCAGATTTAGACTCAAAATAGCAACCAGACGCATCGAATATCGATCGACACCACACGTGAAAAATAGGTACCAACTTAATTTTTGAACATGAAAACCTATTATAATGCATACCAACTTCCATTGAGCATGCAATCTATGATTAAACCCTAGCAAACTAAATTCTTTTGTGAGTTCTAAGGGATTAATCATGCATTAAACCTAGGTTCAATTGCTCATAAACTATCTATACCAAATTCCTTTGTGAATAGAGAATTGCCTCCTAGTAAGATTTGTTCCTGCAATTATTAACACTTCCATGTATAATAATTACCTAT
>OVAP01003078.1:6850-16962 GCA_900406295.1 Aurinia saxatilis
AGCAATTGACTGCAGATCAATAGGTCACCGGTTCGAACCCGGTAGGGCCCTCAATTTTGTTTATTTTTTTTGTTTTTGCCCATGACCTCTCCTTTCGGATCACGCCCTTAAAAATGTTCTTTTGATTTTCTTTCCCTTCTCACACATCCTTCATAAGCAAAAGCATTCTTAATTAGAGCTAATAAAACTGGAGATAACAAGATTCTCTCTTCTTGTTTTCAGCATTATTTGACCCTGCCGCAGCAAAAAACCAGGAATAGTTTCTCTATCATCATTCATCCACATATATCTATAGCAAAGGAAGCCATTTTCCTTCTGGTGATTGAGTTTATATTATGGGAGATGATCCGTAGAATTCGGGTTGAGATGATAAGAGTGGCATCACTGTCTTCCTGTGTTAACTGTGACTATCCTACAAAACCCCATTTCTCTCCCTGCTTCTTCTCTAGACAGTCTTTTCTAGGAAGCACACCCCCATAAGATTCAGACAAATTCCTAGTCCCATCCTAGTATAATTGGAACCAAGTATACACCGTAAATTTCTTGAGAAAAAGAATGGCAGTCGTAAGACACCAAGTTGAAGATGATGAAAGTTGGATATGTACTGATTCTCATGACCTTTATAGTAACCATGACCTCGTAAACATTTAAGGACAGATTTTAAGTTAAAAACAAATCATAGTTTCAGGAAGAAATCAACAATCCTTCATTACAATACAAGACAATCCTTTTACCTCTTTTCTTTTCATCTGTGTGTAATAAGATTTTCTCGGAAACTAACAAAAAACATAAACGAATCTTCCCCGAAGCAAGGTTCAAAGGACTCTGATGAGGATGTGATTTGTAAGTCTAGAATCGAAAAGGAGTTTCAGGTCCATACTTGTTGTTCCTCATGTTGAAATGATCAAACTTTGAACTATTACTGTACTCTACAGGCTTCACTGTATCTGGTGCTGTTGTTGTTGTCTTTGGTTCTGTCTCTGTTGTCTTATCTCTGTGGCGACGCCTTGATCGCTCTTTATGGATCTTCGGTTGGACAAGCTCTCCCGACGCATAGAACTCAGAATAGTCCTGCCGTTTTGATGATGAGCGGTGGTGCTTGGATGATGATAAAGTTGGGTCCTTTATTGCACTACTTGATCTTGGCTTCGCTGTCTTATGTTCTGGGTAACTATCACTCGGTTTAGGAAGGTGCGCATGTCGGGGTTCAGAGATTGGTGCTGGGGCTGTATGCCTTTGGACTAAAGGTGGTTCTTGCTCATCTTCAGGCATTTTGAGTCTATCTTTCAATGGCCTCAGATTGGTGTTGGCTCTGAGCCGGGTTGGGACTAGGTTGTTCGTTATAAACTCGAGAGCTAGTTTGCAGAGATCGATAAGGAGCTGCCCAAATGATGGCCAACCAGGTTCTTCCTTTGTTGTTGCCTCAAAGATAGGTTGAGAGAGTTTTTCTTTGCCTGGATGCTCCACTTCAAAGCTGGTTTCTGAGCTTATCTGCTGTAATATAAAACAGAAACCTTATGCTGTTTGTGTCATATAGCTAATGAAAGTGAAAAAACGAGTGAATGAGAAGAGATTGATATTTACCGTCTTTGAGAAAAATGAACTTCCAAAACCTTGCTGGAGCAAACAAGTAGCATAACCAATGAGGACGGCACCAACAACCAAGAGGATATCTGCACAAGAACAAAAGAAAAAACACCAAGCTTTTAAGCACATGCACTAATCTTTGGTTAACATTCTCAATTCGTCTCTAGCCAAAGTATTCGAAATGATCTATGTATGTCACAAGGGGAAGAGGTGTTTTTTACCCATTGGAGAGATTGAGCTATACTGATATTCACAGTCCTCTTCGCTGAGAGAGATTTGACGAAGAGCTGCATTTCCTCTGTCGATGACCAGTAACGAGCAGGTAGGACGAACATATACAACATCAAAATCGTTTGAGAACTTTGCATCCTCGCTTGGTCCATCTCTAAACCCTGCTATATTTGATTTCCCCCCAGCTATTGTAGTAACACCTGTTAGAACACATTTCAGCTTAGTTTGATTCAAAATTAGTTGTGTTTTCATCCTCAAGCAACCACAAATCTCTTTCAGTTTGCGTGTGAATAATAGTAAGTATCTAACGAAAATTTAAATACCTGAATCTCCAATCTTCCGGATGGCAAGATTCAAAGTATCAGCAACATAAACATTCCCTTTATCATCCATTGTTACTCCTCTAGGATGATTAAAACGAGCCTCACTCGGTTTCCCATCAGCATGTCCCGTTTTACCTTGAAACGATCCAGCCACCAATCTTCCCCTGCTGTCTGCCCACAAGCACACAGATTATAAACAAGTCAAATACAATCTCCACAAAAAGAAAACAAGCAAAAAAGCTAACCATTTCATCTCATATTTTATATAAAAAACATTACGAAGTAGACAAATAACCATAATCCGTAAAAATATTGACACAGCTCATGATCATCCGGAAATCACATCAAAGTATGTCATTCTCAAGAAACATTGGTATGATATATGCTTAGAAGATATACTTAAAACTACAAAAACATTGAAGAATCTGATATGATGAATGAGGAAAGTTTACACTGAGACAAGGGAGGAGTGATTTTCATGATGTTGCTATTAATTTCATCAACAGCATAAAGTTCACCATCATCAGAAACTCGAATCTTGTAAGGAACAACACCAATCTCGTTCCCTTCCACAACGGTTTCCACCAAGTAACCATTCTCAAACTGAAGAACATTAGTATCTGCTACACAAATAATCAGAACATAAAGTAAAAATACATCAAACCCATATTTTTATTAAAAACATCAGACAATCAAGCTAACAAAACCAATCACCCCAAAAAGAGCAATTACCTGATTGGGAAACTTTAGATGATGATCCAGTAGTCCACTTCAGAACCCATGACATGTGCTTTATCAAAGAACCTAGTTTCCATTTACAAAAATCAGCATTAAACCCATCAATCAAACATTGAATTCACAAAATTAGAAAGTGATTGAGCAGATCAAAGCACACTAAAATCAAATAAAGTTGGAATTTTTACTAGCAGGAGCAGCTTGAGCTTGAAATGGAAAGCTTTGGAGAGTAGCAAAGACGATCAGTGTAGCGAACAAAGTCTTTAAAGACCAAGAAAACTTCTCAATCAGCAGAATCTGAGATTTGGCCATTTCTTCTCTTCTTCCTCTGTAGCTTCCCAACAAAAAATATGCTTGAATCGAACCGCGGTTCACATGTCCCAAGGCAGAGACAAACTGATAGAGAATGAGACCAGTTTTTGCAGATGACAACAATTTTACGAAAAAGTAATGTGTGAATCCAGAAAAGTTATGTTTTTTTTTTTTTTTTTTTTTTNCCCAATTTGTAATAAGTGGAGGAAAATTGAAATTAATTGCAATTACCTAATTGGTTGATCCATCGTTAAATATGTTCATGAGTGATACTATTATTGGGCTTTTAGAGGGCCCATTAATAAGCCTGTTAAGCTTTCTGACACCTTGGATACGCCTGTTAGTGAGTGTTACCCACTATAAGTCCATAAGATAAAGACAAAATAATAAGAAACCAGAAAAATAAAAAGCTGATCGGATCAGAAGCACTTAAACGATTTGTCTAATCACCATCATACCTTTGTACTCTCTGTTTTCTCCTCAGGGAAATATAACATTGATAAATAATAATTGGTAAAGTATATGCTTTTATACAAAATTATTATATTGGTATGTGAATAGAGACCTATTTTTACCAAAGTATGGAATAAATGGTAAGTCTACTCACTAGACTTGCTCATAGCTCTCGATTCATTTCTTGAAATTGAAAATTCAATTGTCTCCCCCTGCTTTTTTCCATTAAACCTGGACATTTACACTCAGATGCCACTACTTCATAGTCCATACTCCATAGTATTTCATATAACTTAGAAGATATAACCATGTGAGAATTACTCATAATTATATCATTTATGTAATTACAAAATTGCATTTACAACCCAGCAAGACTAATACTCTCTCCACTTCCTAAATAGTATCATTATGAAGGTTTTTTAATTGTTTCACAAAAAGTGTTGTTGTGCATTTTCAATACAAGTTTTTACATTAATTTTTTAATTTGATCTCAAGTTTAATAAATAATATAAACAGTCAATTATTTGTTTAGGAGTATAATCATTTTTTTACTATAGTTTCTTAATTTATGTGAAAATGATTAGAATGTGAAACATAGTAGTTTAGATAAGTTCAAACTTTGGATATAGCAAAATTGGCATCCTTTGATTTTTACTTTCATCGATAAGACAAATTAGTATTTAGTGAAAGCCAAATACTCTCTCTGCTCTTTAGCTGTCTTTTATGTAACTTGTAGTTCTCTTAAGCTTAAGTTAGGCGCTTACTTTCTCAATACTCACTATTCAATTTGAAAGCTTCTTCTTCCTTTGAAGAAGATGAGAAGCCGTGTTGTCATTTGACAAAAGGTTGACTCTTTAACTACGATTCTTTTGTATTCTTTGTAAGAATCACTATTGGTGATTGTTAGTTGTATTGTACATTCTTAATTCTTGTTTCTTGTGAGTTCGTACAAACATTCAATAAGTTCGTTTAAAACAAATTAGAGATTTTCTAAAAAATTAACGAGTCCATACTTGTTGTTTACACTCAGATGCCACTACTCCATAATATTTCATATAACTTATAACTACGTGAGAATTACTCATGATTCTATCATTTATGCAACTACAAAATTGCATTTACAACCCAGCAAATAAAGATAAGTTCAAACTTTGGAGTTGGCAAAATTGGCATCCTTTGATTTTTACTTTCATCGATAAGATAACTGTTATAATATTTAGTGAAAACCAAATACTTTTTTGCTTTTTAGCTGTCTTTTCTGCATGTTGTAGTTCTCTTAAACTTATTCAATTAGTTTTAGTTACAAGCTTATACAAATAGTCAAATTACGTGTCATTTAATATTCAAACTTGTAGTAATCATGTCATTAATAAAAAACGAAAACTGCAAAATTCTCGATGATTTAATTAAGCATTAAAGCAATTTAAATGGAATGTGAGATGATGGATCGTTCATTTACACTCATGATTCGCCACGTGTCGCTCATCGAACCCCACTTATACGTAACGTAAGGCAACAACAGCTTCCCGGTAATTACCATAAACCTGTGTGATTTAGCGTTCTGTCTGATTTCCATTACATGAGTTAATTGTATTTGATTTTTACAAGAGATCATCACATAAAATATCTTTTGTATCTTTATTTCATAACAAAATACCAAAAATACCCTTCCCGTTCTCGACGTTTCCGCGTTGTCGGTGTAAATATCTCTGGACTAGAAGGGTGTTTCGGGAAGTACGAGTCTTTTGAACTTCCCTAGGCTCTCTCTGCCTCCACTCTCCCTGTCATTTTATTTACTCCTCTTTTCTTCTCTCTCAAAATCTGTTTTCTCACTTTTTCCTAAAGACTTCATTCTCGAGCTCCGGGTTTGTCTTGAAACCGTGAAGGAATCTGTATCTTCTTTTGTCTCCCGTTTATCTTTTTCGGGACAAACAAAAATTAGCAAGTGAGATTTTTTGGCAGGGAGAGAGTGTGTGTGTGTGTTTTGCCTCGATCAGGTTTGGTTTTGTTAAAAAACTTCATCTTTGATTATTTGAGTGATTCGTCTCCATATTGTCACTTATGAAACTACTGTTAAAACATTTGCATCTGTGTGCATAGTAATTTTCTTCTTTTACAGCCAAAGTTCAGGTTTTTTTAGTAATTAGGTTCTGTGTTTGTTACCCTTTTCTTTGGTTTGATTTGATATGTTATTCATTTGATTTTGAAGAGGTTGATTTGTCATTTCTGCTGTTGCTTTTCTTCAGATTCACTCTACAGTCTACAATGAAGTGAGAACAGCGAAACAGAACATAGAAACTCAGTAAGAGACAGGAGTGTTTAGCACTTTTGAAAGGTAGTTACATCTTTTACATTTTGAGTTCCTTTAATGAAGAGTACCATTTTGATTAAAAGCTGTTTGGGTTTATTGGTTAGGGTCCCTGTCTGCATTTCATATAAGTAACTCTCGAACACAAGTCTTTTCAGTATATCTTTGTGTTTAACCAAAAAATTGTGATGTGCTTGGTGAAATAGGGAATATAGATGTTTTGTAAGTATTGTGTGATTGTACAAAAATGTTAGGTAGGTACTTTTTGTAAGAAATGGAATCAAATGATCATTCAAGAGAATCATTTTATACATACAGACATGTGTGTGTTTGTGTGTGGGGCATTTTAAAATTCCTTGGATTCTAGTTTTGAACTGATTTAGTTTGTAGCAAATTATGATTACCTTAATACTCTCTACTCCCTTTTTTCTGGATTGTTGCAATTATGATTACCTAAATACTCTAATCCCTTTATTCCTAGTTGTTCCATAATTGATTAATTATGAAACAACTTTCTTTGAGTATCTACATGTATTAAACTCTCTTTCCTGCACTTTTTTCTTGACTGTTTCTTTTCAGAAAAAAGTGAATCAGAAATCAGAACGAGGGGGGTTGTGTTGAATTATTTGCATGTGTCATGTGTTCTGAAGATAAACCCATTTGGGTGCAATTTTTATTATTTGTTATTGTATCACTTTTGTTTGATTCTATGGCAGCACATTTTGACTTAATAGCCCCACAAATGTATATATGGCAAAAGATTTGAGAGCATAATAAATAAGAAAGAAAAAGAAAGTAGATCGGGTTCATGAAAAGAAAATGGTACTACACACGCAAGTTGTTTATTCTTCTTCCTTGGACAGTTCTTAATTGTTTATTGATTACTTAGAATTTTTTGAAAAGAAGATTTTCTTTTATTTATGAAGCACATTGTCCCCACAACTTTGGATCAATGTATCCACTAGATAATCTATGCATGTACCTCTCCATTTATCTCTCTCCTTTGTGGTCAAAAGTGTAGTGTTAGCAATTAGTGAAACAGTCTCTTCAAGCTCTTCTCTAGCTTCTTCTTCTTTTGTGTTGTTAACTAAAGAAGTGCTACAAAGTGAAGCTTCGTTTAATGGTCCTAGATTCAACGCTGCTNAGTTGCTTTACCTTTTTTTCTTTTTGTTCGATGTAGACATTGTTACATCTTTGCTTTTATTGTCATTCTACTAACACATTGGTGATGGATCTGCAGATGGAGAGTGTGAAACCAGTGGATGTTGCTTCAGGAAAAGGAAAACTAAGACGCACATTTGCTAAAGTAATCAACATCAAGAAGCTAACAGGCGTTGTTCCGGAAGGCGACAACAAGGTTGAGAGAGTGAAGAAGAGCCAAGAAAAGGTGAAGTTGGATAAAGAATTAGTGAAGAAGAATGCAGCAAATCTGTCTGAGTCTTTTGACAAGCTGGAAGAAGAGTATGAGAAAAGATTGGCCTTGGAAGCTCTTCTTGCAAAGCTGTTTGCTACTCTATCTTCGATAAAGGCTGGTTATGCGCAGTTACAGTATGCTCAGTCCCCGTATGATCCAAATGGTATTCAGAAAGCAGACAGTTTGGTAGTGTCAGAGCTGAAGACATTGTCTGAGCTGAAACAGAGTTTCATGAAGAACCAGTTTGATCCTAATCCTGATAGAACTCTTGTTCTTGCCGAAATTCAAGAGCTGAGAAGCTTGTTAAAGACTTATGAGATCATGGGGAAGAAGCTGGAGTGTCAGGTGAAGCTTAAAGAATCCGAGATTATATTTCTAAAAGAAAAGTTTGAAGAATCAGTGAACCAGAACAAGTTGATGGAGAAGAGACTTAACCAAAGTGGCCAACTCTGCAGTCCACTGGATCATAACCTTCATCTCTCAGCGCTAAATCCGACTCATTTTGTCACTTATCTCCACCACACGGTTAAATCAATCCGAGGATTCGTCAGACTGATGGTTGAGCACATGAAACTCACCGTCTGGGACATCGATATGGCGGTTGATTCAATACAGCCTGAAGTAGTCTACTACAAGAAAGACCACAAGTGTTTCGCCTTCGAGCATTTCGTTTGCAAGATCATGTTCGAAGCGTTTCATCTACCGTACTTGTCAACCGAAACATCATCAGCTCACAAGAACAAGTCCAAAGAAGACGACCAGAAGATGTTCTTCGAGAGATTCACCGAGCTCAGATCGACGAAAACAAAAGACTATCTAACCTCACGTCCAAAATCAAGATTCACAAGATTCTGCAGAGCTAAGTACTTGCAACTCGTACATCCGAAGATGGAGCAAGCATTCTTCGGACACTTGCATCTAAGAAACCAAATCTCCTCAAGTGAGTTCCCTGACACGAGTTTCTGCAATGCGTTTCTGGAAATGGCGAAACGGGTTTGGCTCTTGCATTGTCTCGCATTCTCCTTCGTCCCCGAAGCTTCAATCTTCGAANTGAGCCTAGTGTTGCGTATACTGTGGTTCCTGGTTTTAGAATTGGCAAGACTTCGATACAATGTGAAGTTTATCTTTCACGTTCATGTCAACGCCGTGTGATGGTTCCGGCGATGACGTAACAGGGGTATTAGGGTAATTTAACCGGTGGAGGGAAAATTTGCTGACCGTTGGATTAAGGGAAGAGGCAGTATGTCACCGTTGGATCATTTTTGGTTTTTGAGTTTGTCAATATTAGAGCAGAGAGTCAGAAGAATCTCTTAGCTGTTCTCCATCCAATTATTATTAGCTATCGTCACTAGCTTCGATCATCATGTAAATAATTCGTAATAATTTTATATGANTATTTAATGTTGTTATTTAATATGTACTCAGTGTTGTAGGTGAAATATGATATGATATCTAATTAGTNATATTTAATGTTGTTACTGCTATTTTTTTAATATGTACTCAGTGTTGTAGGTGAAATATGATATGATATCTAATTAGTGTGTCGAAGAAGAATGTATATATGTATGATTAAAGTAAAATGATTTTTGTGTGATGGGAAATATGGAAAAGGGATCGAAATGAAGCAAGGATGTTAAACTTTTTTTGTTCTTTTTTACTATTTTGGACAGATTTATCTTATGACCGGCCAATTAGAATGAGATAATACTCTGATGGGTCCATTTATATTACGATAGATCTTCTGGGCCCAAAAGAGTCTCATCCAAAGGATAATTATATTTCCTCAAACGACTGGGTCCAGGATCGGTGGGAATTGACTCGGATTGGTCTTTGATTCGGAGAACCCGGCAAGCATCATACTTGTACCAATTCTCTGTTGAGACAACATTATAACTCACGAAGTTATGAAATTTTTTAATATGTATATTTTACCTATGAGGTTAAAGGCTTGAACCTAGGTTGTGTTATAAATTTATTAAATATAGAATATAATTAATATAATTTTTCACGTACTTTTTTATTATGTGGAAGTTAATAATGAAGTTGTAAGATAGATAAAATTATCGCACAGTGCTCGATGGGACTCTGGTAAACTACAATGGTAAACTTGGTCTAATTCTATGTGAAGGGTCTATGTATGCTACTGGTACACGTACTAGTTTTAATTTGTGGGTTCTAGAAGATATTGAAAAACAAGAATGGTCTGAGAATATATACTTGTTCCCTGCTTTGTGGAAGAATATGGTTGGAATATACATGTTGAGATTTGCTGGAGTGACTCCCCAAAATGAGATTGTTTTGTCGACTTCCTATCCAATCTGTCCTTCCTATCCTTTCTACATTTTCTACTTTAATCCGGAGACGAACACTATAGCAAGAATTGAAATCCAAGGAATGGATGCGTCTATGCATGGTAACCTTCACACATTTGTAAATCATGTAGAGAATGTGAAGCTTATGTAAGAACAGCCCCTAGATATGTATGGCTTCTTCTTCTTCTTTTTTTTCNTTCTTTTTTTTCCTTTTTTTTTCTTTTTCTTGGGTGCTTCATAAGTTAGACTTTGTTTGCCTTTGGGTTATCATCTACTTCATTCATCATCACATGACCTTATTGGATGACTATTTTAGTTGAATATCCCAAAGATAGATTCCGTATGATAGTCATCGCATAATTACTAGTGGCGAAATTGTGTTTTATGAAAGTTGTGCGCACGAGATCCTTTTCTTCATTTATTACTACAATCTCGAG
>OVAP01003079.1:0-17545 GCA_900406295.1 Aurinia saxatilis
TTTGGTGTCTATCGCTGTGTGTTTTTATTTTGAAGATTAATTAAAAATTTAAATTATGAATTATAAATCAAATAGTGTTGGACTGGTGGTTTTCATATTTTAGGAGAAGTCGCATATGGATATAAGTTAGATATCGATTTTCTTAAAACATATAATTATTTAGCAAAATTTATTTGATTAATCGAAAATATATTATATTTTTTATCTATTAAAATTTTTGATGAGTAGACTATTCCACGACTACGCTGATGTTAAAGTATTAGTCTGGTTTTAAAAGTTATAATCACTTTCTAGTTTGAAAAAAAAACTTTAAATCCGATCTCATAATTATAAAGAACAAAAACAAAAAAGGTAGGAAAGACCGTTGAGCACTGTATTTAAATATTCAATCTATTCTCAAATAGCAAATTATTTGTCCTAATTGAGAATCTGTAGCTAGCAATTACATATCTGCTAGTTGATTGAGAATCTACAAGTGTTTTTTTTTTCCCAAAGCTAAATAATTTAAATTTCGTACGTAAGGGGATTTTTGTTTGCATTGCATGAAATCGGTGGACAGCCCATGGTTTATGCATATTCCTCTCATCAAAACCGCTTTTCATTTTTTTCCTTGTTCCACTATTTATTAATTTGGTAGAGGACACATATTTCTTCGTTTTGGGGCCGTTTGTGAATGCCTAAGTTAGTTGTTAATTTTTCTAATCATGCAATACAATAGAGATGGTTAATTATAAGAGTTAGGTTAAACATGTTTACCAACAAAAGGTCCAGGTGAAAACTAATGTCTAGTATCGTACAAGAGGAATATAAAAAGTTTCAAGAAATGTTTGTAGTGAAGGATGTTAAATTCAAGACTGTCTAGACATGTGCAAAATTCATGTTGTAAGATATACATGTAATGTTTTTAGTTTGAATCATACTATATACAATTTAGGGTAAGCATCTTGATTAGTACACACGATTTTTCTAAAAAAATTGAGTTAATTCGAATGAGTAATATACACTAAAAATACAAGAAATTTTTAAAAATGTTACCGTATGAATGAAATGGATTAACCGTTGAAAAATAAAATAAAACAAAATAAAATGTAACATTACAGTATACTACATTTCGTTTTACACTAGAATATACCCTTTTTCATGTGTTACACTATTAATGTGTATAAAGAAAATATCTTCTTTCAATTCTGGTAATGTAAATCTGAATTTTAAAACCATAGTTTCTTTTGCTTGTACTCCAAATCAGATTTGGTCTCAATAGAGAGTACTGCATTATTGTCGAATAGTATGGGTTCTTTTATGATTTGAGAGGGGGTGGAACAAGATGTACAGGAGCAAGATTGGAACTATGCCCATCCATACAAAAACCTGGATTTTTATATAATCACTAATCTAACCGTTTATAAAGAAAAACAAACTAAAATCATTTCATGTAAACAGTATATGAATAAGAAGTTAGGGGCCAACGTCACATTCTTCGTTTCATACATAAAGTGTACGTTAAAGTAAGAGCTCACGAATAGTCACCAAAGTCACACTCATTACATTTTTATTCACTCAACATGCTTTTCTTTTCCAATCATACTACGAGTTATTGCATTTTCTTCAACGACTTTTGATTGGTTCATTAATATTAAAAAATTGCAAAATAATATTTGTTAGAAAACAATATAGTGTTGCATCATGACTTTAGATTTTAGCATAGACTCACACACTACACACACACACGAGCTCGGGTCCCCCGGTTTTATCTCGTGTCCTCTCGACACTGATGTCATGATATATTATTCATTCAAACTATACATTATATTTCGGAAGTTTTTCGTTGTATATATATAAGTGTAAATTTTGCACTTTGCGTGAAAAGAAGGGCAAAAGATCGTTCCCGTATATTCTGAATATATACGTACGAGTCACATTTTAGTAGAAAAATATGCCACAGTTCTTTAATCATATTGCGGCTGAATGTTTTAGTTATCTTTATCTATTTATATTATTGTTTTCTTTTTTCTTGAATAATCTAGGAGAGATCATACTCCAAAGTAAAACTACCATTTTCAACTATCGGGTAAGTATCACAATGTATAAAAGTACTAATCAAGGTAGACGATCTGAATATCATGTTGTAAATGTTTTCTTGGTTTTTTTGGACCAACTGATCGATACAATAAGTGTTGTTTCTTACACTTGTATATAAGAAATACATGCATGATTCAAGTGGTTTTAGACAGGATCATATAACTTATTCCAGCAAAAACTAAAGATCATCGGTTCAAATGATTTTTTTTTTGGAACAATTCTAAATAACATATTTTGACTCTAGATCTAAAAGAATATACAAACCTAACTATTTTCCTTTATTTATTTTTCTAAAAAAATTTAAGAACTTTTAAAAAACCTCAACATAATGTCAACTTAGTTCACGATTGTTGATGGGTTATTTTGTAGGTATGTGATGAAAAATATTCATCTTCGAATATGAAATCGAACCATTTTTATTTGATCACCATTACTTGACAAATCCAAATAGTATCGTGTTTTACATTAATTATAATATATGTTTGAGTGGATTGATCACGGCCATATTCAAGATTCCCATAATCTCCTAATTATATATAATCCAACATCTTTATTTTGTTTTCACCATAAAAACATACATATACACCATAATTAAACTTTCCGATCCGCTGTTTATATAAAAACTATAGGTAATGTTACTATAAACCCACTCCATGGATTTGTTTAATCACATAGGTCGAATAGATTGCAAGAGAAATGAATTTAGTCGACAGTGATGAATGAAGTTTATTTATTTATAATGATTCATGGAGACACCGAACATCAAATCGGACACGATTCCTATTATACACTTCACTGGGATCAATCAACGAATAGGAGAAAAATTGAAAAAGTGGGACCATTCAATTATTACAACATAGGAGGAGTAGCTTTACGAGAACACGAGCCAGATTCACTTAATTATGTACATTTTTTGGATATATTCTTTATTTAATCTCGTTTTTCACCATAGGGTTTGTACAAACAAATCTTAATCAAAGTCACATCTCATCTCATCTCATCTCATCTCATATTCACATGCCCAAAACTATTCATTTTTACCTTGCAAACATTTATTTTCGTATCTTCCAAAACGTTAAACACCACCAATGCCAGCTTGCAAATTAGTATTTTATTGCCTGTAAGTCAATTCTATAATAGTGTTTAACTGTTAACTAGAACTTATTAACTTTATTTGTTTTGCTCCTTTTATTTTGTTGCTTAGTGTCAAAAATATTTGCAAAAAGGTTTCCTTCTTAATGAGAAAAAGGAGCTGTACTCTTTAGAGGCCTATAAGTTTTAAAACCAATCTACTGGGCTAATAAAAAAGCCCATTATCTTGTGGTAGACGAATTTAGAAGTCCAGCGAGCAAACCTCTTATGCTATTTAGGTGACAAGTTGTCGCGAACCAACCGGTAAATGATGTTTAATAATAATAATAATAATGTAGAAATAGATCCATTGGTTCACAAACACAACCCACGTACCAAATTCAAGAGTCTTAACCATTTTTTTTCCAAGAGAAAATGAGAAATGCACAACATGTGCAAGTTATTTACTAACATTTTGCAAGATTAACTAAATACACCTTTATATTAACACATATTCACCAATTCAATATGTAAAACATTCATTTAGAAGTAGAGAACAGTAATGAAGAACATATTGCAACTGCTAATTACAATAGCAATATCAACATATTCAGCTAAATATCGTCTACTACCACACATTGTCAAACCTGGCTTCTCAAGGTAATTTGTATGTTATCGGTTTTATTAAGATAAGCATAAATATAATATGCAAGATAGATGAATTCCAATTATCCGATAATTTGATTTTGTAGAAAAAACCTTTTCCGTAAACCTCTCTTCATTTTTTTTGACATCCATTATATTTAATACATAGTATTCATAAGTCTTATGATTTCAGTTGACCATTAGTGATAATGATTATATCCAATACTTATTTAGGGTAAAAAATATTTACTATATTTTGTTTTTATGATTTCTTTGAAAATTATCAAGTAATAAATCTTAGTTCATAGGTGAAATTACCATATAAATTATATTAAACGGTTCTGCTAATTTCTTTATATCAATCAATTGCAACAAAAGTTGTGTTATGTTTTCTTCAAATTTAAATTAATGTTTTTAGAAGGAGAACAGAAAAAGAAGTTAAAATCCACGTCAGATGGGAGTGGTGTGTTCACGTTTTTTATGAAGCGCGTGGCCGTTTGGGAAAAATGACCTCATAGTGGATTGCTTAGCTGTCATGGGCCCTACAGTAATGCAAATGGTCCCCAATTTGGTTGTTGGGCTTAGACGCTACCCTTGACATTTCTCATTTATTATTCTTTCCAAACAATATATATATATATACCTTAGAGTTTTTTTAAAAACTTTCTACGTGAAATTTGTTCATTTACAAACAAAAATATTGCAAGTATTTCTTATTTAAATGATTAATCTATCATGAGTCTCTTAAACAAAAGGAAAATTTGTAGTAAGTGGAAATTAATGTCAAACAAGAAATGTATAATTGATTTAATCAAAATGTTTGGTAAGAAGAGCTTTGGCCCACAACACATCCTATATGGGCTTCGAGAAGTTTTTTTTTTTTTAATAATACAAAGATTCAACGGTCCAGATTTGCCCCCACTTTGGTATGAAAGGTATATAAACTATTCTTTTTTGTTTTAGTATATATATATACAAAATTGCATTCATTCACTCAATAATTGTGTGTTTTTTACTCTTCCTCCTAAGTTATCTTCTATCTCTCTCTTTTCTCTTCACTATATTCTCTTTTGTTAGCTCTCTGTTGTTCTTATTAGTTTTCTTTCTCTGTTTAGCTTGTTGTTTTATCCAATTTCTGGGGGAAAATATTTCTATTAGTGTGTGTGGAGGTCATGAACATTCATTACTAGTCTGGGTAAGTTCTGCTCCACACATTACCATGTCTTTTCTGGTAACAACAGTTTTTTTTTTCTTTTGTCTCAAACTCAAAGTGATTTTTGTTTTCAAATTTCTAGCAAAGAGATCTTGAAGGAAAGGTCATTGGGTTCATCAATCTTGAGGGTATTTTCGTCCTTTCTTCTATAATCGATGCAGTGTAGTCGGTGACGGATGTATATAAAAAAAAGAGAAAAAGGTTTTGTGGCCTTGTCCGAAGATGTTAGTATTGTTTCTCTTTGTTAAATGTTAATATTAACATTAGCATATGATGCATCATTCATTCAAAGGGTTTATTAACAACAAGTTTTTTAAGTAACGAGTATTACTGTATTAGTATTCATACGAACGAGATATCCAAGCTGTCTACACGTGGCAAACGCTGACCTGGCAAAGAAAAAGTGACCAATCACAGAGTCTTGTAATAAGAAACTTAAAAATTTGAAACAGATAATTTTTTAAAAAGTCACTCTGGGACCCATTTTCAGACAAGGAAATGACTAGTTTGCCTCTCTTACAAAACCCAAAACAAGAAACCAAAAAAATTCATTAAAAACACACATCAATTTCTGTAAAGTTTTTCGATATAAAAAAATCACACACACATAAACACACACGACGCCTCACGAACAAACGGCTAAAACCACGCCACGTGGAACATTACAAGATCTGAGCCATCCGTGGCAGATTTCCCGGTCAGCTAGATCGGGCAGCTACACACAAAGAGATCTCCACCGTCAGATCCAAAACCAACGGTTAGATCTAAAAAAACCTTAACCTCGGTCAGATTCCAATGGCCTTTAAGTAGAGATGATGCCTCCCATCTTCTTCTTCATTCACAGTCTTCTCCAAACCTCTTTAAATACCCATTTTACCCTTTTAATCCTCCGTCCAAAAAATTCTCCGATTCACCGGTTTTTCTAACCGGTGATGTAATTTTCCCGCCCTTTTTATTCTTCCGGTTATGTCAAAATTTTGAAAAAAATTCCTCCGAGAAATGAGCTTGAGATTCGTATGGCTCCTGCTGTTTTGGCTACCTTAAACGAACCGTCGTCGTTTAAAGGACAATGCGGCGCCGTTTTTATGAGGAAATTTACAAACCAATCCGTCTCCGATATTACCAATAATAACCCTAACCCTAACCCTAATTTCGATTCGATTCAGAAGCAGCAATTCGACGATTCTGGTTCTGATTTTGGAGGCTACGCTACTTTTAATCTCTCCGAGTACACTCCGATTCAGCTCAAGGAGTTGAAGAAGCGATTGAGTTCGGAGCTCGAGCAAGTTCGGATCTTGAGAGAACGAATCGAGTCTGGAACTTTCGAGACTCAATACCAAGAGTCTGCTTTTCGATCAGCTCCCACTAATGAAGTTGGCTTGAAGAAGAAGAAGAAGAAACCCAGTAAGGGTCTTAAACGAAGTAACCCATTTGGTGGTGGTGGTGAAGAGAGTAGTCACCTGAAGAGGCATGTGAGTTCGGATCCGGAGACGGTGAAGTTTCTGGTGAGTACTTGTGGTCAGATCTTGGTGAAGCTGATGAAGCATAAATGGGCATGGGTGTTTAACACTCCTGTTGATGTTGTTGGTTTAGGTCTTCATGATTATCATTTGATTGTGAAAAAACCTATGGATCTTGGTACTGTGAAGCTGAATCTTGACAAGGGGTTTTATGTTTCTCCCATTGATTTTGCTACTGATGTTAGGTTGACGTTTAACAATGCAATGGCGTATAATCCCAAAGGTCAAGATGTTTACTTTATGGCTCAGAAGCTGCTTGAGAATTTTGATGGAATGTTTAATCCTGCATTCAAGAAATTTGAAGCTCAGCAAGTGAAGCTTAGTGGTTCGTCTTCGAGGCCTGAGCCTGAGTTTAAGCCGAGACAGTGGAATCAGAATTCGACACCATTGAGGAAAGGAACTGAGCAAATTTCTATAGCTAAGAAGTTGGATTCTGTGAAGCCGGCACAACCTACATTGCCTCCTCCTCAAGTAGTGGAGCCGCCTCCTCCACGTGTGCGATCTCCTTCACCTCCTCCTCCTCCTCCCGTTCCGGCGGCGCAGCCTCAAACTCCACCTCCATCGCCACCACCACCGCTACAGCAGGTTAATGAAGTGGAAGCACCTCCTGATGTTAGTGAAATGACTAAGGCGAGGAAAGGGAAGTTGCCAAAGCCTAAGGCTAAGGATCCAAACAAGAGGTTGATGACATTGGAGGAGAAGTCAAAGCTTGGTATGAATCTTCAAGACTTACCTCCTGAGAAGCTTGGTCAATTGGTTCAGATTCTGAGGAAGAGAAACGGACATTTAGCTCAAGATGGAGATGAGATTGAGCTAGATATAGAAGCTGTCGACAATGAGACTCTGTGGGAGCTTGATCGGTTCGTTACTAATTACAAGAAAATGGCAAGTAAGATCAAGCGCCAAGGGTTTATCCGGAATGTGTCAACTCCTCCTAGAAACATGGTAAGCAAAGTAGCCCTGCATTGTATCAATACCGCATTGTGTCTCTTCTGTTAGTACTTAAATTTAGATTTTTTTTGTTGCCTCTTGCTCAGCCACCGGTGACAGAAATGGGTAGTGCGGAGAAGAGAACAAGGAAAGGTGATGCAGGGGAAGAGGATGTAGACATTGGAGACGACATACCAATTGAAGATTACCCGTCTGTAGAAATAGAAAGAGATGGTACTGCAGTAGCTACTGCTGCTGCTAGTAGTGGGTCTAGTTCTTCAGGCAGCTCTAGTTCTAGTAGCGGTTCCTCGTCTAGTGGTACATTTCTTTTACCATTTCCCAAAAACAGAAGTTACCCCTTTTTCTTGTGTTATCTCTAACATTGTGTTATGGTTTGATGCTCTTGCAGATTCAGGATCGGGTGGGAGTTCATCAGGAAGTGATTCTGATGCAGATAGTGTTCAATCGCCATTTGTGGAAGCAAAAGAAGCTCAATGATGTGGCTATTTATTCTGTTTATATATCTCACAAGACTAAGTCCTAGAGGTGGAACCACGGGTGTAAAGGGGGGAAGGAAGTCAAAAAAGGTGTTGTTTGCTGAAGACCTTAGGAAGCAGAGTAGTAGTTAGGAGAGGAAAATGTAGTGGGGTAGGTAGAGAGTTCGTTATTGAATTTTTACTTTTATAGATTTTAGGAAGTGGTTGTAGTGTTATTGTGAGGTGATGAACAGAGAGTGAGTTGGGGGATATGTAGGAGAAAAAGAAGAAGAGGAAGAGTCTTTTTGAGATCTATGACTTAATTTTTTCGTTGTTAGTGTTAAAAGAGTCTGGTTGTGTGGTAGGAAAAATGGTGATACAAGAGAAGAAAAAAATCAATGCAATGTGTAGTTGAGAGAGATGTAAATTGGTTGGAATATGAAAACATCTTATTTATTGAAAAATTGATTTTTCATCTTATAAATGTTGTTGGATGACGAAAGTAACAAATGTTGTGAAAATAATAAAAGTTAAGCGGTAGCAGAGGCAGCCAAGAGTCCATTGTGTCTGAGAAGAGGCACTGGTGAAGGTTCACGTCCTCTAAACTCAACGAACACCTGAGCACAATTTCGAACCAATAAGAATAAGAACTTTGAAGCTATCACATGATGACAACAAACTAAATAAATACCTTAAGAGGTGCCTTTCCTCCTCCAAGTGCAAGGACTGTGTTTCTGAATCTCTGTCCCGTTTCTTTAACAGCCTGTTTGCATTTATATGTATGTTCATAATTCTTGTGTCTAAACTTGTTGTAAAGGAAATTTATTGAAGGATTGAAGCATATATAATACCTTAATGTCGNGTTGAAGCATATATACTACCTTAATGTCGTCCAATCCAGCGTCTTCAAAAGCGGAAAATGCATCAGCAGACAAAACCTCTGCCCACTGCAAGATTTTTGAATCACGGTTTTAGAGGTTTGGGTGAGAATGTAAAGCCAATTAGAGTTTTGCTATAAAGAGATTCAAATTTACCTTGTAACTGTAATATCCAGCTGCATATCCACCTGCAAATATGTGACTAAAGCCACAAAGGAATCTATCCTCAGGAAGTGGAGGGATAATTTGTGTATTCGCTGCTACCCTTTGATCTACATCGTAAATAGACTCTGGTCCACCTGGTACATAGTTCGTGTGCAGCTCAAGATCAACCTTGGCAAGTTTCAACTGAGAATGAAACATGAAACCATCATTAATACAACCATACATAATATAAAACATTAGCAGTTTGTTGTGTTGCACTCACCTGACGAAGACTGAAGGACCCTGCACGGAATGTTCTTGCGGCCAGGAGTTTCTTGTATACTTTTTCTGGGAGTGTTTCTCCTGTTTGGTAATGCTTAGCAATACTCATTAAAGTGNATTGAAGCATATATAATACCTTAATGTCGTCCAATCCAGCGTCTTCAAAAGCGGAAAATGCATCAGCAGACAAAACCTCTGCCCACTGCAAGAGTTTTGCATCACGGTTTTTAGAGGTTTGGGTGAGAATGTAAAGCCAATTAGAGTTTGTTATAAAGAGATTCAAATTTACCTTGTAACTGTAATATCCAGCTGCATATCCACCTGCAAATATGTGACTAAAGCCACAAAGGAATCTATCCTCAGGAAGTGGAGGGATAATTTGTGTATTCGCTGCTACCCTTTGATCTACATCGTAAATAGACTCTGGTCCACCTGGTACATAGTTCGTGTGCAGCTCAAGATCAACCTTGGCAAGTTTCAACTGAGAATGAAACATGAAACCATCATTAATACAACCATACTGAATATAAAACATTAGCAGTTTGTTGTGTTGCACTCACCTGACGAAGACTGAAGGACCCTGCACGGAATGTTCTTGCGGCCAATAGTTTCTTGTATACTTCTTCTGGGAGTGTTTCTCCTGTTTGGTAATGCTTAGCAATACTCATTAAAGTGTCCCTGAAACCAGCAAAGTTTACTTTGTTAAATCACAAAAGAGGGTAAAACTTATGTCTGCTAATGAAACTCCTACGTACCTGTGGTAACACCAATTCTCCATAAACTGTGACGGTAATTCAACGGCGTCCCATTCAACATTTCGAATACCAGCGACTAATCCCTCATCCTCCTTGGTAAGCATATGCTGAAGAGCATGCCCAAATTCATGAAATACTGTCTCTACCTGTAATTCAGAGTGATGTTATAGTCAGCAAGTAAGAAGTTTGGGATATCATGTCAAGCTAAGATATAAGTAGGTGTAGCAGAAGGCTTTTCATTTACCTCACGGAATGTCATAAGGCTTGGGTTGTCACCCACTGGTGGAGTTTGGTTGCAGACCATGTGTGCAACAGGCAGCCTAACAGAAGTGCCTTTCTGTGCCATGACTCGGCTACGGGAAAAAACCTCATCCATCCAAGCACCGCCTCTTTTCTCTGAAGGGCGAGAGTATGGATCAAAGTAGAAGTAAGCGATTGGGTTTCCAGAAGAATCTTTGACGCGGTAGAATCGAACATCTTTGTTCCACACCTTCAAATCAATAAAATATGTCATTTAACTGGCTTTAAATAATATACTACAAGATGAATATATGCCAACCAGCCAAGACAACAGATAAGATTCCAGATTTTACCGGAGCTACACCATCTGCTGGCTCAATCTCGATTCCAAATAGTGTCTTAGCTAGACTGAAAAGTCCATCCATAACCTTTGGCAGAGAGAAGTATGGACGTAGCTCTTCCTAAAAAGAGGATAATGAGAGATAAGGATCAAGACTTTCAAGACTATAAAGTTGTATAACATGCTAGAGAAGGAAAAAGAACCTCGTTAATATCAAATTTGGATTCACGAAGCCTCTCACTCCAGAAAGCGATGTCCCAATGAGTCATACTGTCAGATTCTGCAGCACCTTGGCTCTTTGCAAAACTCTTGAGGTCTTCCATGTCTAATTAGTACAAGGAATAAAGATCAGAGTTCTGTCTTAGGTGGGCCAATGCCAAAGCTATGTCGTCTCATTGCTATTTCTGACTGTTACAGAACTTGTTTGAAAGTTGAATTGAGTACATCTTTGTATGTTACCTTTAACAGCCGGATCCCAGGAAGCCTTACGAAGCTTCTCTAAAAGCTCTGCTGCTTTCTCAACAGTGGCCATTTTCATAGCCATGCTTACCTAGAACAATAGAGAGCAATATTAAGCCAATTAGAAAGACAAAGGAACAGCTATTTTTAGGTTAATGACTCTACCTCAGCGTAATTTTTGTAGCCTAGAAGCTTAGCTTTTTCTAATCGAAGCTTCAAGATTTGGTCAATAATTGCTGTATTATCCAAATCACCAGAAGAGGCCCGAGTAAGATAAGCACGGTACAGTTCCTCACGCAGAGCCCAGTTTTTGGCATGTTGCATGACAGGAAGATAACTAGGGGCATCTAGAGTAATAACCCATGGTCCATTCTCAGCAGTTGCATTTTCATGGCCCTTGTTTCAATACATTAAAGAAAAAATAACTTAAAAAACCCAAAAAGTATAGATAAAAAGATCTTTTGCATATTTCAGATAATATTGATACCCTGGAGACAGCAGCTTGTGCGAATAGCCCAAGAGCAGTTGGAGGCAATCCCTCTACTTCCTTCTTGTCTGTGATAAACTTTTCAAACTTTTTTGTAGCATCCAAAACATTCATAGAAAACTTATGGGAAAGTTTTTCAAGTTCCTACGTTCAAGACCAAAACTTTCAGTAAGCTACAACAAACCTCAAAGCAGATAGTACCAATCAATAGTGTAAAAAAAACAAACCTGCTCAATTTTGTTAAACTGTTCNTGAGAACCGCCTCCTTAATTTGCGCTGAAATCGTAACACAACACTTCAGCAAAAATCTACCACACTACAAAGTTCCAACCTTTACACTCCAATTAAAAAACTAACTTACCTTCAACTAAACGTTGCTTAGCTTCACTAAGCGATGACCAATCGGAAGACTCACGAATAGCTTTAAAAGCATTGTAAATAGGCTTACTCTGCCCTAACCTAAGCTGAAACTTCACCTTCTCGGGCTACACAAAGAAACAAAGCAAATAGTAAGTAAAAACAATCAATAAACCATAAACATCTAAATACACACTATACCTGAACATCTTCAATGGCAGCACGAAGCTCAGGTGTATCTTTAACAGCTTTAAGATGCTTGACCGTTCCCCAAACAACACTTAACCTATCAACAATCTTCTCTAATGGTTCAACTAACTTAGTCCATGAAGGTTCCACAGATTTCTCTAACTCCTCCAATTCAACTTCCTAATCAAATTTCAAACAACACAATTAAGTCAAGTCTCAAACTTTAACAAACGAGGAAACGAAGAAGAGAAGTGGACATACGAGTTGTTGAAGTAGAGTACGAATCGCAGGACGAACATGATCAGCATCAACGGAATCAAACGGAGGGAAATCGAACTCTTCCAAAAGAGGATTTGTACTAACGGCGGAGACGGCGGCGGACATTGACGGAGGAGGAGAGGAGAAGTGACGACGGAGAGGGAGACAGAAGGAGAAAGAAGAAGACCAAATGGGGCAAGGGTATGATTTAAGAGAAGTTGAGGGACGAAATTGACAATAAGAAGAAGAGGAAGAGAAGAATCTTCTAGAGTTTTTAGGAGTGGTGCGACGAAGAAGGAGATTGAGAGAAGCTCGAGAAGTTGTTGAAGTCGCCATTAGAGAGTTAGCTATAAGAACTGTTGCGATTATTGTTATTCTCTTCATCTTTTTTCGGCTTCTTTTGTGGGATTTTTTTTATGAGTTTTGGATATTATGTGATGTTGATGGTACCACAAGAAAAAAGAGAGAGAGATTTACAAGTTTTGTAAAAGAAAATTGTCGTCATGTACAAGATGAATGGTAATTATTGGTTGAATTTTTTGTTGTATTATATACCAAAATGTTCTTAATTCTTGATCTCGGGAGATTAGTGAATAATTTAACGATATTAGTTTACATGGGAATGATTCTAACAAAAAAGCTGGAATAGCTCAGCTGGTTAGAGCGTGTGGCTGTTAACCACAAGGNTAACCACAAGGTCGGAGGTTCGAACCCTCCTTCTAGCGCTTTTTTATTTTCGTTTCTTTATTGTTTTTTTTTTCCTCTAGGACATGAAGACACGTTTCATTGTTTCAAGATGGTGGACAGAGGCTGTTGTTGCTTTCTGTGAGCTGTTGTGTTCCAATACGACAAGAATCTGAGTTTGCAACGTCCCCTTCTTCATAATTAACTCTTACAATAACAAAATTATGAATTGTTAGATACATATACAAACTGGATTTTTTTTTAAAAACCATTGCTAAATCTCTATCATTAATTTTTGTCAAATGAGAAGAAATTGATTGAACACAATTCACAACCATCACGTTACTACCAAAACGAATAAAAGGTAAACACAAACAACAAAATGTTGACTAACGCAAATCTCCAAGTTCTTCAATACAATGAATGCTCCATAAACGATAAAATTATCATTGGACCGCTCAAAACATAACCATCATCCCACAAAAAAAAACTTTAGATTATTTGCCTTATTTTCTAGGTATTATTCCTTTATGAGCTTGACTATAAAACACATAAAAATTCCACACTCTTCACAATTTAAAAATAAAAAAACTTTTTTTTTTTTTTTTTTTGAAGAAATGGAGAGGGAACTTGCTCTAGCCGACCACCGTAACAAACCATCGTACTTCTGTTTCGCTTCGCCGTCTTCTTGCTTTTCATTGGTTCACAAAGAAACAGACTACGCTCGAATCAGTGAACACAACAAGAAGGCAAGATCGAGTCCAAGGTTAAAGGATTTGGTAAGAA
Source organism: Aurinia saxatilis (assembly GCA_900406295.1). Classification (NCBI taxonomy): domain Eukaryota; kingdom Viridiplantae; phylum Streptophyta; class Magnoliopsida; order Brassicales; family Brassicaceae; genus Aurinia; species Aurinia saxatilis. The sequence continues at coordinate 13,794 of OVAP01003079.1, forward strand.
GATTGTTGTTGGTTAAAAGCTGTGGATTCGAGAACACGAAACCGAAGACTTTAATGGAGTTTCATTACGATGCTAAGAGTTATGCGCAGAACTTCGACGATGGTTTGTATATGCGTGATGATGATCGTAAGTTTTTTTTCAGAGATCTTCAAATACAGAGTCCTAGTCACTGATAATATCAAATTTTATTATGTACCCCCGTGACTTCTCTTTTATTACATATGTGAATGATATAGTCTTTGGTTATTACAAATGTTTCCCATCGTTTGTTTAAATACATATGTACCCTATAGTTTTGTTTATTTACATATGTGCTATATATATTCTTGTGTATTGTAAAAATATACATGATAGTTTTATTTCTTACACTTATATATCCACCACACGATTTTCTTTCATTCTTTTTTTATTTTCTGTTAACTGGTTATGTTCCAGACTGAGATTGACTGTGGATCGAGTCTGTTATGAACTTAAAACGTGACACCATTTCTATTTGGACCTATCAAATGGGTGAAAAGTTTAAATATGAGCAACTGGAAATTCGAAATGAAGTATTCATAGGCTAATGGTTGTTTTTGAAGGATACTTCCTACCAACTATCCATTGAAGCTTACTTAATTAAGCAGCTTGTGTGGATTAAACTCGGTCAAATCACGCTTAGGAAAATTGTTTGAAGGTTTTCAAAACTCCTTGATTCAAAGATAATAACATATTAAAGTGGTTTCTCTGTTTTATAATTCAAAAATAGTTTTCACTTGAACAATGTCAAAACTGTTTTAAACATTGTTTATAGCATTGATTTGGACTTATTAGTTTTCTATGTAATGTCAACAAAAAAAACACAAAAAATTGTTGTTTCAGGACTTAAAGTGATCGTGATATGTTTGAATAGCCTCTTAAAAAAAGCCTCCTCTCTTGACTATTCTTTTGTTCTTCAATTATGTTCCTAAATTGTGTTATATTGGCTTTGCTTTGTTTTGTCAAATGTTTTATTCTTTCTCCTCAATGTCTAACTCAATCTTGTTCCTTTCCTTCATTCTTCTTCTCCCTTGTGTTGTTGTTAATTCACTTTACTTCAACTTCACAAGTTTTCAACAAGGTGATCCCGAAACCATAGTCTACCACGGAGATGCAACACCTGATGAGAATAGAACAGTGAACTTCAACAACCCTACACAATCATCTCAGGTTGGTTGGATTACTTACTCCAAGAAAATACCTTTATGGAATAAAAAAACTCGTAATGCTTCTAGTTTCAACACTAGCTTCTCTTTCAAAATCGATGCGCGTAATCTTTCATCTAATGGTCATGGAATCTGTTTCTTTCTTGCTCCTATGGGAGCTCAACTCCCTGCTTTCTCAGCTGGTGGTTTCTTAGGTCTATTCACTCGAGAACATATTTACTCATCTTCGTTTCCTATTGTTCATATCGAATTCGATACATATAATGATCCAGAATGGGATCCTAAGAATGTTGGTTCTCATGTTGGGATCAATAACAACTCGCTTGTTTCTTCTAACTACACTTCTTGGAATGCTACCGCACATAGCCTAGATATTGGTCATGCAAGTATCTCGTATGATTCTGTTACTAAGAATTTGAGTGTGACTTGGGATTATGAGCATACAAGGTCTGATCCTAAGGTGGAGAATTCTAGTCTTTCGTATATCATTGATCTTGCGGATGTTCTACCGGAAGATGTTATGGTCGGGTTTATAGCTGCTGCTGGAGCAAACACAGAGGAACATAGGCTTTTGTCATGGGAGCTAACTTCAAGTTTGGATAGCGAGAAAGGTAGTAGCAAGATAGGATTAGTAATTGCCATTTCGGTCTTCGGGGTTGTTTTTCTGATCGTTTTGGTCATTACAAGCCTGATGGTTTGGTCGCGGAAGCAAAGGAAGAGGAAAGAAAGAGAGACAACAAACACGGTATGGATAAATGAAGACCTCGAAAAGGAAACAGGACCAAGAAAGTTTTCTTATAAGGATCTTGTATCAGCAACCAACAAATTCTCACTTCAGAAGAAGCTCGGCGAAGGAGGATTTGGAGCGGTTTATAGAGGGAACTTGAAAGAAATCAATACAATGGTTGCGGTAAAGAAACTATCCGGTGGTACAAGGCAAGTAAAGAAAGAGTTCTTAAACGAAGTTAAGATCATCAGCAAATTGAGACATCGAAACCTTGTGCGGCTCATCGGTTGGTGTAATGAAGAAAACGAGTTCTTGCTGATATATGAGCTAATGCCAAATGGTAGCTTGGATTCTCATCTCTTTGGTAAAAGACCGGAAATACTTTCTTGGGAAACAAGGTACAAGATAGCTCTAGGTCTAGCCTCTGCTCTGCTTTATCTTCATGAAGAATGGGATCAATGTGTATTGCATAGAGATATCAAAGCAAGCAACATAATGCTTGATACTGATTTCAATGTAAAGTTAGGTGATTTCGGGTTGGCTCGGGTTATGAACCATAAGCTTGGTTCTCACAGAACAGGATTAGCTGGAACGTTTGGATACATGGCACCTGAGTATGTGATGAAAGGAAGTGCAAGTAAAGAGTCTGATATATATAGCTTTGGAGTTGTTTTACTAGAGATTGTCACAGGGAGAAAAGCGTTGGAACGAACACAAGAAGGAGGAGAAGAAGAAGAAGAGGATGATGAGGAGAATGATAAGAGTCTTGTGGAGAAAGTATGGGAACTGTATGGGAAACAAGAAGGAGTGGTTTCAGGTGTAGATGAGAAGTTGAGTGAAGATTTTAATAAGGAAGAAGCTGAGTGTCTTCTTGTTTTGGGGTTATGGTGTGGTCATCCTGATAAAAACTCGAGACCTTCCATCAAACAAGCCATTCAAGTCTTGAACTTTGAGGCACCATTGCCTGATCTTCCATTGAAGAGGCCTGTTGCTACTTATTACGTTTCCACTTCTTCTTCTCCTTTGGTTCACTCGAGTAGAGCTTCAATGACGTTTTCGAGCAACGAATTTGGTCGTTAGCTAAAGATTTGAGATTACCTTAACTTTTCACAATACTTATGTGCTTGCAAGCATGCCTATTCTTTGTGAATTGTCCTTTGATCCCTGTACTTAGTTGTATTTCAACTGTTTACTTTAGATTATTAGTCATAAAAACTCATTTATGACTTTGCGTTGAAATGTCCTTTATAAAAACTGGAATCAAACACATAGAATGTGAGAGAATGATATCAATATTTTACTATTTGAATATCAGATTATAATTTTTTTTTTTTTAAATTAAGTGGGTTGATATACAGGAAAAATGAGTATTTAGGTAAAATTTCAANAAAAAAAAATTAAGTGGGTTGATATACAGGAAAAATGAGTATTTAGGTAAAATTTCAAAATGATATAAATAAGTTAATATTTTGGATAGTGGTAAATATCATACACAAAAATCGAAAATACTAAATTTAGTGTGTTAACACACGTGAATATCGAGTATTTTGTGNAAATGATATAAATAAGTTAATATTTTGGATAGTGGTAAATATCATACACAAAAATCGAAAATACTAAATTTAGTGTGTTAACACACGTGAATATCGAGTATTTTGTGATATTACCAAAATGATATCAATGATTTAATATTTCGCACACCGGTAGAGATCATACAAAAAAACTCGGAAAATCCTAATTTTGGTAGATTAATACACACAAAATTGAGTTTTTTTTACTAAATACCAAATTATATCAGTGCTTTAATATTTTTGACACCGGTAGATATCATATAAAAAAAA
>OVAP01003080.1:0-10575 GCA_900406295.1 Aurinia saxatilis
GTCAATTGTATTCTTGCAGTTAGCTCTTAGGGTAAATTTGAGCATATCATCATCCTCCAGCGAGAGCGGGTTGATTGCGAGCTGAAGTTTGTCTACCATCGTTAGTGGTGTCGACCAACGGAGAAGAATAGATAGCAAAAGTCGGTGAATAAGCGTTTTAGTAAGTTGTGGCCGGAAACAGTTTGTATCCCGTGATTGTGAAGGAGAATCTGTAGACATGAATACCAAGATTGTATAATATGACTATAGCTTTCCAAAACTTAGGACGAGAAGGAGAAAAAAATCAAAAGAAAAAAAGTAAGGAAGAGAAAAGGCAAGAACAATCAAGAAAATCACGATAATACCGTTGCGTCAAACCGGCAAATAATTCAACTCCGTCGAGTGATAAGGAAAAGAAAAGAAAAAGCAAAAGGAAGAAAACTCTCTATTTCAACTAGAGAGGCCTAAGAGAAAAAAGAGTCTCATTGGACCAGAGGATAAAAATGTATCTAAGCATTGTAGTTCTGTTATTTGTTTTCTTTAGCTGTAAATGAATTTAATTTTCCAAACAATCTTTAGACGAAAACGCAACCGAACTAATTAATGTCAGAAAGCAAATTAATTTTTGACACAGCCAATTAAAACCATTGCGTAGAATGATTATCTTGGTCAAGATGTTATATATTAAATTGACGAAGGAGAATCTAATGAGTTTAGTTAAGATTTTAGATCAATGATGTGAACGTGCTGGATAGGCTAATTAGATGCAGCTGTGCCTTGTCTTCTTTTATGGTATTTTTATATGATATACCTAAGTTGCGCATGCATGCTTTAAGATTTAAGTATTTGGATGATACAGGAGAAAACCAATTTAACTATTTAGAGCTATATAGCCAAAAGGGTCGGTTCTAAAAAACTAGTAAAAGCTACGGTATTAAACGAAGGTGTAATCTATTATAAAATTTCATCAAACAACACACTGAATAATGGTTCGTTTAAATAATTACTTGAGTTTAGATTCCACATAAATTCCGATTAATCCCTTCATACACTAGATTTTTACCAAACATCTATTGGTTTAAAGTCAAAATATAGCTACTTTGAGAATTTAGGACACCACTTTAATAGTGATAGTTTTAAAAACAGCCGATAACTTTTAGGCACTCGTATAATCAAGTGATGTATTGCTGCATACACATGCAACCATCGAATGGTCGACACATTTGATCAAGATGTAATATTAGTTTAATTTCCGACCTAGCCCATTCGAGATATGGATAAGCATTTGTTAAGGTTTATCATTGCTTTATGATTTCAATATATGTTTTGGGTTTTTTTTTCAGTTAAAAGATACGAACTTTTATAAGGTTTCCTTTAAAATTTGGCGGTGATGATTATATATGCCGCACCGATAATCGTTTTCATAAGCTTTTCTATGCTAGGAATTATAAAGGATACAAAATAAAAGCTATTTTCTTGAGGTCGGAAGTGCTTAAAAATGTGGATGACAAATTTGTATGTTTTTTTTTTCGTTAAAAATTCTGTTAATACTGAATAAAAAATGAAAAGACATAGTTTAAATACGATTGATACAAAACAAGAAGCAAACTAACGTTAAAATCCAATTTTAGTGATAAATCCATAGAAAATCTGCTCAAATCCATTTTGTTCTTCTAAGGTTGTATTATCCACAATCATATTTGAATACACCGAACCATACATGATTGAGTTTTTCTTTCCATAATATAATCATAGCAAAGGTCACAACATATTTTTTGGTTATAGAAAAATCATACATCTTGCTCTAATCCACTCTTTTTGAACTATCCTAACAATATACGATTGATCTTCCAATTTTTTTTTCTTTCATCGAAACCGTAAACACAAATACCGAAACGGAAAACAAAAGGGTAAGAGTTTCTGAAACCAGAGCCTAAACAAGAGAAACTAGATATACCTAACAACAAAAGGACATAGATAAATTCTTTTGCCAAAACACCTAATCCTTTATGTAGAAACTGCACATAACAAAGAATTAGCAGAGATCACAGAAGAAGACAAATATACAGAAAGGCGAATCTTTCACTTAAGACTCGTCCTAATTACCATTCTAACCAGCAAACCATAAATTCAGTTGTTTCATCTTATATTTTTTAGAAAATGAAGTGAAATAGTTCATGTTGTTTGAAATGTTCAAAAATTAAAGTCATTTCAAAGTAGTTGGATCTGGTTGAATAACTTGAACCATAATAAATATTTATAGTAATTCTTGAATAACAAAGGTTTTGATTTGTAAACTAAGAAAATAGATTCAATAAGTACCATCTTACACAAACCAACAAGTTAAATTATCTAAAATCAAGCCTTCTTTCTCTTCCGGCACCGAGCTAGAATATTTTCTGAAAGCAAAAGTAAGTACCAAATTAAAAAAAAAATTAAAATTAGCATGGCAAAATTAAATATATCAGCACATTTTGAAATCAAACGACCTGAAAGCAAGAGGTTATATGTTCCACAACAATCTGATTCTGTATATATGCACAAACATAAGTGGAATTTGTCAAAATGGATCGGTTTTTTCCAGTTTTTTTACAACTAGATTTTTTTGTAGATAAAACTACATAATGACTCAATTAACCTTATTTACCATATTTCAATATTTGCATATTTTTTAATTTTTCCAATTTTAATTATAATAAATGACAATATATCTTTGTAAATATTTTTTAATTAGAATACAAACATAAATGTTGTTCTCATAGACCATGGTCATATATTTCTTTTGATTTGAACATCGAACATCTAATATAGAACTCGTCTTCTATAATTTTTTAGCAAGATAGAACTCGTCTTCTATCTTTATGCGGATAGAACTCATATAGAGCTCGTCTTCTATTATATCTTCGTATTCTACCCAATTTAGAATTCGTTTTCTATCTTATCTTCGTATTCTACCCAGGTTAGAATTCGTTTTATATCTTATCTTCATATTCTATCTCAAGTTAGAATCCGTATTCTATCTCCGTCAGAATTTCTCAAAGATCGATTTGTGTTTTATAAAAACCTAAAAAAATTCTTAAATGTCACAAGTTTGAGACACGATGCAAAACTATATTGTTTGTGATGTATGGAAGACTTCTCCTATGAATGGGTAGAGATTTATCATCGATGAAGACAAGTGTGAGAGGTAAATAACTTTGAAATCCACTACTACGCATGAAGAGCTCAAGATGATGGTTTTCGAAGATTACAACTTAGACCCGAGTACAACTGATGTCGAAGTCACCTATCTACCGACTGATTTTGTTGGTAGATCGGGATCTCGTCCAATAGCTNGGATCTCGTCCAATAGCTGTCTCAAATGTTTGGCAAGTGAAGAATTTTGGTGGGTATTTAAGTAAAGAGCCTACGATGAGGTTATGTGTAACATTTAAGACTAAGAAAATATGTTTTATGTTTTCTAAAAAAGAAAACTAAAAACACACGAAACAAAATATTATATAGATATTTACATGCATATATTAATATACTTTTGCAAGTAATATGTTTTATGTTTTATAAAGGCAAAAACTAAAAACACATGAAAAAATAATATATAGATATTTACATGTTATATTATTTTATTGTTACAATTAATAATATATGATATTAGAATATGTTTTATGTTTTTTTTTAAAGGGTGTATTCTTCCATATTCTATATATATATATATATAAGGGTAAAATTGGAGTTACATTATAAAAAAAAAATTATTTGCACAAATCTAACTACCAAAAAACTTAATTGAACAAACAAGGAAAAAAACCGACCCTTTTTGACAAATTCCCCCACACATAAACTACATAATTTTATACTTATACCATTAGGTATTTAACGGGAAGAAAACAAAGTTATCAGATGGGCCGATCCATCTCGTAAAGACTACGGCCCATCTAATTCTTTTTTTTGTGTGTTACCTGAATGTAGCTTGAGGAATGACAAGCACTCCAAAATCCTCCAAACTCTTACATTATGCATCTTCTGCTCCAAATTTTGGATCTTCTGGTATGCCTACATATATCTGCTCATAGACATGAAAAATCCTGTTAACAGTTTTGGTAAAGGTAAACCGGATTCGAGCGAATCAGTTAGTCTAGATATAACCAATCATTCATTTCATTATACTTACGATGTTGGTTTCCACTGAGGCCATATTCACTCTTAACCTTTCAATCAGGTTACGTCCCTCTGGTAATGTAGAAAACCAAAACTCGAAATCAATCGGTTAATATTCATATTCAATTTGAAATTCCGGATAAGAAATAAACCGTAAATTCGAGTAATGATCACCTGCCAGGCTTTCTTGTGGTCATCTTCAAGCTTGGCGACATTTTCATGGAGAGGCACCAATGCCACAGCGCAGAGCACACCAATCTGTCTCATTCCTCCACCTAAAGTTTCCCTAAAACCACCTCGCATGCATGTCATGTTGATAGTTAAGTAGTTGACGCTAATTAAAATATTGCTACATATAGCCATCTCAATTTAATTCATAACTACTTACTTTAGTGATGAATTATTTGTTGCCAACGATTATTGAACCAACCGGTGTTGGATTTTCTATAGAAAAGAAGAGGAGGATACTGATTATCATAAAGGTATTCTGATTATCAGAAAAAACAGAACAACGTGGGAGAAGGAAATATAAATTTTATTTTACTGAAACTTGTTTATTTACACCAATACAAACTATATTAAATAGACAACAAACAACACCAACAACAATGTGTTGTATCTCTTCACACTTGTGACTCTTCACATAAAACTACCTAAATAACACAAAACTCAATTATAAACTAACACTCCTCCTTAATTGAGTTTTGGTCTTTCTCCAAACCTCGACGGATACAACATTGTCCCCAAGTTACTTGGCAATCCTCAATCAAACTTTGGTGATTCCCCAAGTTAAACTTAACACGTTCACAATTGAACCGTTCAGAGGTTTAACTCTTTCTCTTGAGTTAGACTCACCGAGTTTAAACTTAACGCGTTCACGCTTGAACCGTTCAGAGGTTTAACTCTTTCTCATTGAGTCTTACTTACCGATCTTAAACTTAACGCGTTCACACTTGGACCGTTCAGAGGTTTAACTATTTCTCATACTCTTTTTGTGGATCACACCCCTTAGGTTCTTGCACTCTTTGGGGATCACACCCTTTGGCAAATGCACCCTTTGGTGCTTCACACCCTTTCTTGCCTTCGGCCTTGTGTGGCCATAAGGTTGTGAGAAGCTTATTCTTTCCTTTAGAATTGCTTTATCATTCCTGATTATCCAGACCGTTGATACTTTGGTATTCCTTGGGATTGAAATCGACAACCCTTCACTCTTCTGTTCTGAATTCGTGATAGTTTGGATACGTTTCACCAAAACGGTTATAACTTGATAACCCTATTTCGGATTCTGAATCCGAAACCTGTTCTGGAAACTAGACAGAAAGAGCTTTCCAACCATGGGTATTATGTTCCCTGGTTCATTGGGTATCAATGGTAAATCGTAGATGAAGATGGCCATCCGAATCTGTATTCTTTACCATTCGCGACAAATTGGATACACTTCACGAAAACGCTTATAACTGGAGAACAATAATTCCAATCTTCAATCAAAAACCTGTTCCAGAAACTAGACAGAGAGACCTTTCAATCAGTGGGTATCTCGTCCTCTGGTTTATCCCGAGTCGACGAAAAAATACCGTTGAAGATGATGGTCAGAATCTTCCTTCTACTCGATCTCAAACCCACTTCTCTCTCCTTGTTCTCTCTATTTTCTCTCCGTGTGACTGTTTCCTACACACCACACCACGTTTTGCTGTTATCTGGTTTAAACCAGAATCTCCTCTACTTTTTCCTTGGTGTCTTCCTTTGATCACCATCATGTCTCTGTGACGCCTTGTGCGCGTCTTCTCCAAGACTTCTTCGGTTATATCTGTAACCGGTTCCCATATGCGTGAATATTCTCCACGACTTCTTTGATCACCATCACGTCTCTGTGACGCCTTGTGCGTGTCTTCTTCAAGACTTCTTCGGTTATCTCTGTAACCGGTTCCCATATGCGTGAATATTCTCCACGACTTCTTCGGTTATCTCCGTAACCGGTTACCATATGCGTGAATCTTCTCCACGTCTTCTCCGTGTGACTGTGTTTCCTACACACCACACCACTTGGTGTCTTCCTTAGATCGCCTTTTTCGAACGAAGTTTCAGAATTCTCCTTGAAGATTGATGGTGCTCTCTGTTGTCACCGCCTCTTCCTTTTCTACCATTTCTATTTCTCCTTTTCTTCCTCTTTCTCTTCTTCTTGCAGCGGACTTCTTTCTTGCAGTGGACTTCTTCCTTTCTTATTTTGCTTGGACAGATTCCAAAATCAAGAAAAGCTCTGATACCATGTTGGATTTTGTATAGAAAAGAAGAGAAGAATTCTGATTATCGGAAAGGTATTCTAATTACCAGAAAAAAACAAAACAACGTGGAAGAAACTTGTTTATTTACACCAATACAAACTATATTAATTAGACAACAAACAACACCAACAACAATGTGTTGTATCTATTCACGAGAGCCGGATTTGAGGGAATGATTATGATACATTTGAATGGGGTCCCCATTTTTATGGGCCCCTTTTTATTAAAAAAATCAGTTATATATATTAAATTTATTTATTTATGTTACAATGATAAAGAAAATGATAGAAAATAACAATAAAAAATATTAAATTAGTCTATAAACATTAAAGATACATATGTAAATTGTGTACAAGACTTAAAAATATAAGTTAGTATTTAGTTTCCTAAAATGTAAATTACTTTTTGTTTAGAAACTTTGTTCTTCCACTTGGTAAAAGAGTTTTGTTGGAGACAAATCAGAAAAACAACTTTTTTTTTCACAACTAGGTACATAATTTTTTACAGACTATCTTAAATACACTCTGGTCTTCACAATTGTGACTCTTCACATAAAACTACCTAAATTACACAAAACTCAATTATAAACTAACAGTACACCTATACCTTTCGACAAACAAAAATAGTCGCATGGAGTAACTAGATTAGATTTCAACCATAATTTTTAAACAGTAAAACATTAAAAATGACACCATAACATTACATAGCACGGTGTTTGACAATGAGTCACCAAATCTGAAAAAACGGACTCATAAACTAGGAACCATCTATATATATAAACGGACTCATAAACTAGGAACAATCCTCGGAAGTCCAAATGCCTAGCAAATCGAAAAAACATACTCATCCATAAAGCTAAGAATCATCCATATATATGAGTTCAATAATCGGCAAAAATTGCTCAATGTTTGCTTCCTTGGTGGATTTCCAAGGTTTCAGTTCAGCAGGTATTGTTTGTTATACCCGTGCTTCCATAAGTGACTATATAAGTTTGAGCACACACATCATGCCTGTGGCTGGAAAAGATGGAAACATAACTTATGTTATATTTTGAGGGTATTATGCAAAAATTAAAGAATGTTGTAAAGGGTAATACGGTAAATAAACAGAAAGAGGTAGTAGGTGGGACGAGAGTGAATAATTAATTAGCCCGCCTCCGCCTTTCTCTTTTTTCTTCTTCAAACGAATCGAATCGAATCGAGATCTTTTCTGCGTGCGGAGTCCCCGAGAGATCATCAGTATTCAATATTCAATGGCGTCTGCTAGCTTCGTGAAGCCAACCTCTCTCTCTTCCCCATGGATCGGCCACCGCTCCTTTACCCACTCCTCCCCCTCATCTCCTCCTCCTCCTCCTCGTGTCTCCTTCGCGATCCGCGCCGGGGCTTACTCCGACGAGCTTGTTAAAACCGCCGTGAGTTCTCTCTTTTCCCTTAGAGTCGAAACGTAACGTAGCTAGATAGATTCTGACTCTGATTCTGATTACAAAATAGAAAACTGTGGCATCCCCTGGGAGAGGGATCCTAGCTATTGATGAGTCGAATGCAACTTGTGGCAAGAGGCTCGCCTCTATCGGATTAGACAACACCGAGGAGAATCGTCAGGCCTACAGGCAACTCCTGCTTACCACCCCTGCCCTCGGTGATTACATCTCTGGTGCCATTCTCTTCGAGGAGACTCTTTACCAGTCCACCAAAGACGGCAAGAAGTTTGTCGACTGCCTTCGTGATGCCAACATCGTCCCTGGCATCAAAGTCGACAAGGGTTTGTCTCCCCTGCCCGGCTCCAACGATGAGTCTTGGTGCCAAGGCTTGGATGGATTGGCTTCCCGCTCTGCTGAGTACTACAAGCAAGGCGCTCGTTTTGCCAAATGGTATGTCATGTCTCTCTCATGTTTTTTTATTTGCTGGCTTCTTTTATTTATATGNGTGGTATGTCATGTCTCTCTCATGTTTATCACTATTGCTGCCTTCTTTTATTTATATGTGTTTTGTTTTGGTCTCAGGAGAACAGTTGTGAGTGTTCCTTGCGGTCCTTCAGCATTAGCTGTGAAGGAAGCTGCGTGGGGGCTGGCTCGTTATGCAGCCATCNGAAGGAAGCTGCGTGGGGGCTGGCTCGTTATGCAGCCATCTCTCAGGACAATGGGCTTGTCCCCATTGTGGAGCCGGAGATCCTTCTGGACGGGGACCATCCCATCGAGAGGACTCTGGAGGTGGCTGAGAGAGTGTGGTCCGAGGTGTTCTACTACCTGGCCCAAAACAATGTAATGTTTGAGGGCATACTGTTGAAGCCCAGCATGGTCACCCCTGGTGCTGAGCACAAGAACAAGGCCTCTCCAGAGACGGTTGCAGAGTTCACGCTCAACATGCTCAGGAGGAGAGTTCCTCCGGCCGTTCCAGGAATCATGTTTCTGTCTGGAGGGCAATCGGAGGCCGAGGCCACACTGAACCTAAACGCCATGAACCAGAGCCCAAACCCGTGGCACGTGTCGTTCTCGTACGCACGGGCCCTGCAGAACTCTGTGCTGAGGACGTGGCAAGGCAAGCCGGAGAAGATCGAGGACTCACAGAAGGCCCTGTTGGTAAGGGCAAAGGCTAACTCACTAGCCCAGCTAGGCAAGTACTCAGCAGAGGGGGAGAATGAGGATGCCAAGAAAGGAATGTTTGTCAAGGGTTACACCTACTGATTTTTGTTTTTGTTAATTTGCTTTTTTACCCAATAAGGACCTTTGTTGTCTAGTCGTTTTCTGTCTGTTTCACTTTCATCTCGGATAGTATACTATGCATGTGAGAAATATCCTCTTGAATTCTAAATTGAGTTTTAAACTTTATCTGGGCTACTACCATACCAAATCAATCAAAGCTAAAGACGAACTGTGCGTGTTCTCCGGTGAAGGACCTCTACGTTCCGCTACAGCACCGCCTTTACAATATTCATTGTCCAATATCTGGATCTGGCCAGATGTTCTCATGGCTTGTTTACTGTTTAGTTACCACACAACAAATACAACTATTGTGCTCTCTTCCATCAAACTCAACTCTCTGCCATGTTTCTCCCTCTCACTTGAGGGGGATTTTGCCCATCGATGGCTCTTATGCTGCCTTCTCTTTCTACTTCCAGCTATCCTCTGAGTCGCTGGAAGAGGCTGAACCTCTTANAGAGGCTGAACCTCTTATGTCCTCTCTCTTCCTCATTATCACTACAAGTGACCACATCACTGTGCTTGCGATGTTTTACATGTCTTCTTCTAGCATTGTCATCTTCCATGTGTCTCTGGTGGCGCCTTATCTTCATACTGAGCTCGTCCTCTGACTCATCACTACTATAATCGCTTGGAGTAGAGGACTTTTTGTTAGCACAAACACAGAAATTTTGCCAAGTGTGACATATTAGTCAAGATGAAGAGAAATCATCGCTTCAGACTTTGGGCCAAGAAGANAAGATTAAAGGTTTCTTCTTCATAGCTCTGTTCTTGAGCTCTGCTTTCATGACAAAGACTCTGTCTCAACAGCAACGATGCCCAGCAAGCCCATCAATTCTGTAGCTTTGTTGAAGTACGATGGCAGAGTTGACCAGATCTCTTGAGAGGTTTGACGCCCGATAACCAGACTAGCAACTTCTTCGGATAGTGACCCTTTCAGCCATGACTGTACCGCGTTGTCTGCGTGCATCCATAAGTCGAAGTCTGAATTTGGAGCTATATCATCTAAGTCTCCATTTCTCGGAACTGTGATTGTTTCAACTGGACAAGGTATTGCTCCAGTGATAAATCCAAAGAAATTAAGAGATTTTAGGAATTTTTCAATCTGTGATTTCCAAATGAGATAGTTGTTCTCCTTTAGTTTTACAGAATTTGAGTAGTTTAGTAGTTTCTTATTCCTTCTGGATTTATTTTCTTTCCTTGTACAAAGTGTGAATGTCNTTCTGGATTTATTTTCTTTCCTTGTACAAAGTGTGAATGTCTCTACGGTGCAGACATTTACAAACTAGAACTTTACAAAACTAAATCATATACATTACCATTTTCTTCCTAAACATATAAATCCTTCAGACATTTTCAAACTACAACTTTACAAAACTAAACTATACATTCGCAAATTTGGTCACAACTCGATTCTTCCTCGAATTCGACGCAACAGTACTGTTTCTTCCGACGAAACAA
>OVAP01003081.1:5281-17540 GCA_900406295.1 Aurinia saxatilis
GCTATCTCCTTTGGCACGTTTGATTCTGTATTATTAATTTCGTTTTATAAGATCTCTTTTTCGACCATGCTATCTCCTAGGATTATTGAACCACATAGACTGATTTTTTACCACGCTGCTCAATTCTTTATTGCTAATGATTCTCGGTTTATACAATATGTTGATGGGTGGTTAGAGAAAGGGCTTGTTCGAGAGTGGAACGGTGTTGTGGGAGAGATTGAAGCTGGAGATAGTTTCTCTCATTTTCCTTCATCGTCACCTCCACGATCTATTGCTGTTAACGGCATGCGATCTCTTGCCGATTCATTGCTATTAGAGGTGTGATATGTTATCTCTGTGTTGCAAAAAGTTGAGTCCTTTTCTGTTGAGTTTTACGAGCTGAAGTAACTAAGATTGGTTTGTTTGTTGTAGAGTAAAATGGTGAATTTGGTAAGGCCTTGTGGGATTAGTAAGGTGGAAGCGTTGAATGGGATGTGGCGCTTAAGTGAAAATGGAACACCTCGTGGTCAGTTTGATGTAGTTGTCATTGACTGTAATGGTAAGAAAGCGTCTTAGGTTCTCTATGACCTCTACTGATACAATCCTATTATGTGTTCTAGAAATTGGATCTGAGTTCCATATGGCTTTATCAGCAGCTTGTGATGATCCTCTTCCCACAGTAAACTTTGAGGGAGCGTTTGTGAAAGGAGTTGGATAATTGTCTTGGATGGGAGATAACTTTATGTTTTGTTAGGTTCTCTCTTGCTAGCTTCACATGCTTTGTTATATCTTTTATCATATGAAATGTATCACTTTATATTCAGGTAAATGTGTGAATCGCTTGCTATCTGCATCAGGATTTCCCTTAGTTGCCAAACAGATGAAGGTATATAAAATCTAGCAGTATAAACCATCGCTTCTGAACTATATGACGCTTGCTAAAATGTTTGGAGGCTTGTCAAGTGATCCAATATTGCTTTACAGGGGAGCAACTCTGCCAAAGAACACTCATGCAGTTCCATGTATATTTGATCCACAAGGCCGTCCAGGTATATGCGGTGACTGGCTTCTCGGTTCTAGCTTAGAATCTGCCACTTCAAGCAAAAACCATGTAATGATTACTTAAAAAAACTGTGTTCTGGTTTATATATGCTGGTTGGAGAAGAAAAGATAACTAATGCTTTGTTATTTTCCATGAAGATTGCGAATTTTTCGCAGAATGATGCAGCTAATCCAGAAGAGTTTGCAGTCGGTTTACATGACAGATTAAGTCCTCTTACTGGTCATGATACTGGGCACTTTCCTGGTTTAACATCGGTGGGAGAAAAAGAAGAAGCTAAAGCATATCAACTTCCGTGAATACATTAGTCTACTGTCACCTTGATGATCAAGAAGCAAATCACATATCACGTAACCAAGGTGGTCAGCTGACTCCACGAGAATACAGAGCTGGTTCTTTTATATGTTCTAGGTGAACATATTGACTTTAACGCCTTTGTAGCTATCCTATGTGTATACACATACTTATTCGTGCTCAAACATCAAAGACCGAAAACATGTGACACAAGTCTATAAAAGGACAAATGTTTTTTTAAAGGTGGTTCCTTGTCTTGAAATCCAAATAGATATTGCGTTGAGTTTAAGATTACCACCTATTTTAAGCTCTACCAAAGAATCTATAAGTTAGAGACAGCTCACAGTAATTTATCTGATGAACTCATGCATCATTGGTGAAATTTTAAATTGGTGTGATTTCTAATTTTCTTATGCTCTACAAATTGTGATTTATGAGTAGTGTGAACACCAGAAATATATGACCCATTTATGTTAAACTTTTGAGCCAGTATGAAAAAATGCAAGTAAAGAGCAAAATAGTTGATTTACTTACGCCAGTGACAAGTGGGTTTCAAATAACAAAAGAGTTTGGATTAATTAAGCTTAGTTAATCTAAATCTAGAGATTAAAACTATTTTTATTTTAATAATTTTAAAAATTTCGGGGAATAAAGAAATAAAATCATTTTAAATTTCTTAACACACCTTAAAAAAAATTATTAAAAAGAGTGAATGATGATATTGGTAACTGTTTTTCTTTTAATCATCTTTCATTTGCTCATTGGTATAAATTTTTTTTTTTTTTTGCGACAAATTTATAGATGTAAATCTAAGAATACAAAAATCATTTAAAAAAAAATTATGTCTCTTACTTGAATAATATCGTTTACTTAGTTTTCTGGAAAAAAAAAATTTCATTGGGTTAGTGACATTAATCCACATTGTTATATCCTATCACATTTACTTAACATCGATATTAATCTTATGAAATATGAGTGAAAAGTCCACATGTATACATAAGTCATTACTTAATTGTTATGTTTTTTAATTAAAATCCACACATGTTCTTGGATTTTAGTTAGAGTAAAATCTACACATGTTCTTGGATTTTTGTTAAAGTAAAATCCACGGGTATAAGCATTTACTTAATTAGTGAAGTCATAATTTAATTCTACCGATTTTACTCTTTTTAATAACCTAGGTAACCAAACTCAGCAAAACTAATATTATAATAATTTTGTAAAAACTCTTTCGATACACTTCTTGGTTTATTGTTTTTAGTACAATTTTGAGTAATCAAAATATGTTTTTTTTAAGACTATCTATATATATTGTGTCTTCACATATTATCTCGAAAAATTAAAAGTGTTCCTCTCTAATTTTTTTTTTTTAATCGGACCTCTCTAAAAATTTATGAATTCTTTTTACATATCTTATGTAAGCTTGGGAATACTTCTTACATCCAAAATATTATGATATATTTATAACATAATATGGTTTTGTGATCTGTGAGTGTGTTTTTTATGTTGCTTTCCACAGTGCCCCGACAGAGGTACATGAGACAATATAAAAAAACATACGGGCCATTCATTCATCTGATGCACGTGTTGATTTCCGAGGAGTACTTGAACAACGTAAACATCTCAAGTTTAACAAAGCATAATTTGAAATTAAAGGTTAATACTCTCATCATGTCTATGCGAAAAATTGTAGGAGTCGCCTATATAGCTTAGCCAAACACAAATCTATAATGTTATCTTACTAACTTTTTACAATTATTTATTGTAATTAAGTATTTTATATTTAATATAACATAAAAATTTAAAACATAGCCCGCACATGGTGCGGACAAGTAATTTAGTAAGCTTTATAAGGCAATGCATAAAGTCTTCTCTAAATATTTATAAGACTGCAACATCACTGCAACGCATAACCTAGGAATTAGTCTGAACTTAGCAAATATGTGAGTTGTGAGTTGTAACATGCGTTCTCATTCCTTGAATGACAATTTCACCAAAAACTTCCTTGAATACTCCCTGGCTACTTAAATCTTGTGGTTCAACCATATTATAATACTCGATCTTCAAAGTGTAAATACCAAAATCTTCAACCTCATGAGTTGACAAAATTAAGGTGCAGATTTATAAGGATTTATAAGCTGTCTTATAAAACCTGCAATTTATAAATTTTCATCAAGCACTAAATCACATACATTTTAATATGTACACAAAACTCCCGTAAAAGTAACTGTCAAAATCTTCATCAAACACTAAATCACATGCATTGATGGACAATTAGCAAACCTACAAAGGATTATAAATACTTATGAAGCTATAAACTTAAATTTTTACACAAAATGTTATACTTCTGTGTACAAAACTCCTACAAGTGACTACCAAAATACACTAAAGAATATATACATAGGACAATTAGCAAAGATTATAAGTTTATAAAACCTAAGCAGTTTATAAATATTATAAACCAGATAAACTTATACTTATACAATCCAAATAGATAACTAAAGCACCCAGTATGTTCTCAATTTTGAGGAATACACAACGAAATTGAATGGAAACAAACCAAATCTCATATTTACAGCAAAATATAAATTGACTAAACTACTACATAAGGGATGTCACCGATGATTGATAAGAATTGCACAATCAGATTTCCTAAGGTCAAATTGCTAAACCATATCACATCATTCATAAATTCCTTGATTTCTAGATGTAGATCGAAATCAGAAACAATAGGCAGATTAAAAAACTTATGAACCCTAAACTTCAATTAGGGAAAATTGATTATTTAATTTTGGGAAAGTAAAATGACATAGACAATCCAATACATACATGTGATAATGAATCGAATTTGACGGAGTAGGATGGAGAAAACAAAGAAAGATGGAGAAAACCACGAAGAAGATGAGGAAAAAATGAGAAGAAGTTATCTACGTAGGGAAAAGAAAATAAAAGACAAGACTATTTTGTCCTTTCAGAACTAGATTAGTGGTATAAGTGAAAATGGTTCAGGCTTGATGGTAGTTTAATTTTGAAAATTGTTATCACAAAAATGGTAATTTTACAATTTTTCCTCTCTTTTTTTGTTCAATTACAAGGCACTTATATTCTCCTTTTTAACAATAAAATAGTATAAAATATAATAAAAAATACTATATTCTAATTTCTATAATTCCTCCTTTATTTTTAACCAATTAAAATTAGGGATGATATTTATATCTGGATTCTTGTCATTTGACTTTGGGAAATTGTCAAAATTACCACGGGGTAATTTTTTCAAAAATAGTTTTTTTCCATTTTCAAAAACATCATTTTTTAGAATTTAAAATTCATCTAGGGTTTTAAAGTCCAGGGTTTAAAAACTGGAAAATTTTAAGAAATACCACTTTTGAAACACTCCTTTTCAAACTGCCACTTCTGGTATATTTGCAAAAATACCATCATTTACTAAAGTTATTTTTTATTACAAATTACAAATGTGCTAGGGTTTAAAGTTTTAGGACTTAGGGTTTTTGAAAATGGAAAAAAACTATTTTTGAAAAAATTACCCCTTACAAATTTAGAGTAAACTATTTTTGAAAAAATTACCCCTTAAGATTTTGTAAAGTTTTAGGATTTTAGAGTTTAAGATTTTAAACCCTAAACCTTATATCTTAAACCCTAAAATCTTATAAATAGTTAATATTTAAATAGTGATATTTAAAAAAATTACTCCTTCCTATGGTATTTTTGAAAAATGGTACATCAAAAGTGGNTCCTAAACCTTATATCTTAAACCCTAAAATCTTATAAATAGTTAATATTTAAATAGTGATATTTTAAAAAATTACTCCTTCCTATGGTATTTTTGAAAAATGGTACATCAAAAGTGGTACATCAAAAGTGGTAGTTTTAAAACTCTCCCTTTAAAACTTACAAAATTAGGCTTTAATGTTTAATAATTATTTGGATTTAATATTTAAGGTTTTATGGTTTAGTTTTAGAGATTTATTGTTAATACTTTTTGAGAAAATGATATCCATGACCACTTTTCCATCTTATATACAATTGTGAGCCCAAAAATCCTAGGTGTCGATCTAACAATGATTTTTCGGTTATTTTCAACAAAATGATTATAAAAAGATTATGTGTCTTAATACTATTGGATGTGTGACATGTCATTAAAGCATGTTTTAATTTCTCTACGGCCCATTAAAGTTGGGAGGAAAACGTTTATCTTTTATTTTTACATAAAATCAACAGTTTGATTAAAATAGAAAAAAATTAATTGAACAACCATTTTGTTAAACCCGTTTAAGCCCATTTTAATTTTTCTACGGCTCATAATTATTAAAAAAAAGTATTTCATTAACGATTAAAAAGTTCAAAAAAACAAAAGGATACTCATTAACGATCAAAAAAGGTTTCACTATATAGCATTACTTGATTACTTATATAATTTTCTTGCATATGTCGTTATTTTCCAAAAATTCTTTTAAAATTCAAGTGTTTTGACTATAAAATCATATATATATATATATATAAAGAGATAAATTCATAAATTATTTAAATACTTCGCGCGGGAAAACACTGTGGTTATTTGTTAATTTTCATGTAACATATGGCCGCTACAAAAGAAATAGTATTAACTTTGTCCAATGTATAATAACTATAATAATAAATAACATATAATGATTAAATAGTTATAAAAAACATATAAATAAAGCCATGTTATTTTGCTCAACAATTTTTTATATTGATTAAATATAGTATTAAATAACCTAGCTAGGTGATATATAAGATTTTTTTTGTTTAAACGTAAATTCTTAAATAGCTAAAGTCGTGAATTATTTGGATTCTCGGTGCCGGAAATCATTGTGATTATTTGTTAGTTTCCGCATAGGTTGTTGGTAAACAAAAACTTTTAATTGAAAAACCATTTTGTTGAACCCGTTTAAATCCATTGTAATTTCTCTACAGCCCATAAAGATAAAAAAACAAAAGTATACTCATTGACGATAAAAAAGGTTCAAAAACAAAATTATACTCATTAGTGACAAAAGGTTGTTTACTAAAGAACACTACTTGCTTACTTATATCATCTTTTTGCATGTTGTTATTCAATGAAAAATCTTTAAAAATTCAAGTGTTTTGACTATAAAATCATATAAAAAAAAAAGGAAAAAAAGCTAAAGCCATGAATTATTTAGATTTTTTCCCGTGTGGAATCACTGTGTTTATTAGTTAATTTTCGCGTAACATATGGTCGCTAAAAAAGAAATATTATTAAACATGTCCAACATATGATAAATATAATAATAAATATAATCATTAAATGGTTATAAAAAACATATAAATAAAATCATGTTATTTTGCTTTACAATTATTTCTACGCAAATATGGACATTTTCTCTTCTTTTTCTCGCTACAAATATTAACTGCGATTCCGACCTCGATTTATCAATCTCCCACTGTGAGAGTCGCCCGAGTTTTATCAATCTCCCAATTTTTAGGATTTGGAGTTCGTTTAGGGAACCATGGTTTAGGATTTAAGGTTAAAACAATCTATGGTTAGGCTTTAGTGTTATTTTGGTTTAAGATTTAAGGTTTTAGGGTTTAGATTTTCGTGATTTCTAAATAAAGATCTTTTTTGGTGTTTAGGGTTTAGGGTTTTAACCCTAAAACCCAAAAAAAATTATAAGACATTTTTAAAATAGTTAAAATGGTAATTTACTTTAGAAAATGTTTTTTAAAAAAAAGGTCCTTTAGGATTTAAAGTTCGTTTAGGATTCCACGGTTTAGGGTTAAAACCATATATGATTGGGGTTTAGTGTTACTTGGGTTTAAGATTTAAGGTTTTAGGGTTTAGATTTTAGTGATTTCTAAATAAAGATCTTTTTTGGTGTTTAGGGTTTAGGGTTTTAACCCTAAAACCCAAAAAAAATTATAAGACATTTTTAAAATAGTTAAAATGGTAATTTACTTTAGAAAATGTTTTTTTAAAAAAAGGTCCTTTAGGATTTAAAGTTCGTTTAGGATTCCACGGTTTAGGGTTAAAACCATATATGATTAGGGTTTAGTGTTACTTGGGTTTAAGATTTAAGGTTTTAGGGTTTAGATTTTAGTAATTTTTGAATAAAAATATTTTTTTTGGTGTTTAGGATTTAAGGGTTTATTGTTTTAACCCTAAACCTTAAATCTTAAACCCTAAAACAAAAAAAAAACATTATAAGACATTTTTAGAATATTTAAAATGGTAAGTTACTTTAAAAAATATATAAAAAGATGATCTTTTTGAAGAATAAAACTACACCAAAAATAGTATTTTTGAAATTCTCATTTATTTATGTGCTTTAAAGTTGTTTATTTGTTATTTTATATTATCAATTTTCACCACATCTTTCAAAATATTCAAGTTGTGTTTTCACACGGTTAAGAAACTCATGTATGTTAATTTCCCAAATAAATTAGAATGGGATTTGATATGTCGAGTGGTTAATCGTATCACTTTTGTGCCAAGTGCGTGTAGACAAATTTATCATCTAATAATGTTGTTCAATATTGTGAGAGGTCAAACGATTTTTAAAGAAATTCAAACAATTGATGGAGGATTTTTCCAATCTTTTAAAAACAAATGTTATGCAATAGGTTTGGTTGAGTAACTTTTGGCTTTTTGGTTTTTATGTTGTTATTTACATTGGTTTGTTTAAGTTGAGTATTTGCTTAATGCTAAAACATTTTAAATTCAACTTATTGACCACCTGTAGGGATTAATATTTTTGGTGTATACAAATGTAGTAGTATTACGGTTGGCACAAAAAAAAGTTGTTTATGTACACATTTTCATACTAAACTATAAAAACTAGTTATAAAGAACAATTTTTGGAAAACTGACCCATTTAGGCAAATTCCACAAATTAGTTAGGGTGTTTTAAGGTTTTCACAAACTTTCTATAAATCTATTCCCAAATATATTTGCAAAGAAAGTTTAATTAGTTTTACCACACTAGTTATTCAAGAAGCAGAACACATGGTGAAATCATCTTTACCATACCAAGTCAATCGAACCAACCAACCATATACAGATTTCATAATCTAAAAACTTGTACAATTTATATATAGGAAAAATTAGCTTCACGGATGTTCGTAGAACTCACTAATCACTACATCGTAAAAGTAAGAACTCGTACACTTTATATAATCTAACACAAATTGCACAATGATAATCAGTAAATGAAGCAGAATGTAGAACTGCTCAGTTGTAGGGTTGATAATGATAGATCATTCCATCCTTGTAGAATGATCGCCAAACCCAAATCTGTTAAAAGCGAAATGGTAAAAATCTACATACAAGATTCAAGTAATCTACTACCATAATCTACAAGAAACTCCAAAATATATCCATTTCATAAAATGAGAGACCTATGATGCATAAAAGCACCAAAACAGAGATAGTAAGCATTTCCAAGTCAAGATAAATACATTCAAGGTTCAAAGAAACTCCTATGATAGGTCTCGCTTACATTCAAACATAAAATACCAGAGACACCAAGATTATACATTTCATACAATGAAGAGACCTTATACAAGCACCAAAATAAAGGATAACAAGTGTTTAGTCATCACAAAGAAGATTTTATTGGCACACAACCCAATGCACCAACACCAAAATAAAGTCTACCTTTTCATTAATAGTTATATACTTATATTAGCAAGGTTTTAATATTGTAAAGACAACTAGAAGTGAACTAAAGAGGACAAACAACTTATCATATACTGGAAAACTGGAAATAGTTCAGAAATTACTCATGTGAAACTGGGAAACAGCACAAAGAGGTAGCATTCAAATTTTAAAAGGAGCAAGAGAATCAGAATAAATAATTTTGACAAATATCTGACATGGAATTATGGTCACTCACTACGTGCTTTGCATCAAGTCTAACATGTATAAGTTAAAACGTTCGATAAGAGATTAGAACCAAAAAAAAAAAATTGAATAAGTAAATTCAACTCCACCCCTGCAGAAACATACATATATTTTTTTGGGGCTTAACCACATATACCCATTTTTTTATCTTATTAATTACAAGAAAAACTCCGAAAAATATACGAACTTTACAACTTTTACCAGAAAAAATACGCGAATTTTTTGCGTTACCATATTAATACACGAAGTAAAATTTATTTCCAGATTAATACACGAACTGATAAATTTTGTCTTTTTCATACACGGTGTCAAAATTAAATTTTGAAAATCTAATTTTGTCCTCATCATTCTTCCCCAAATCAATTTGTTTTAAAGTTTAAAATAAAACCCAGAAATAAATATTAAAATGCAAAAAAAAAAAAATTAAGATAAATTTAAAATTTTCCTATATTATTTTATAGGGTTTTAGAGTATAAAATCTAAGGTTTAGGGTTAATATCCTAAAGCCTAAAATTATAAACCATAAAAATGGTTTAAACCCCAAACCCCTAAAAATATAAACCTTAAAACCTTAAAACNCCCCTAAGTTTTAATTTAGGGTTATAGGGTTGAAAATCTGTAGGGTTTGGTTTTAGTGTCTAATAAGTATTTGGGTTTAAGTTTTAAGGTTTTAGGGTTTATATCATATGGGTTTAGGGTCTAACATGTTTTTTAGTGTTTAGAATTTTATGTTTTAGGATTTTAACCCTAAACTTTAAATTCTAAACCCTAAAACTCTATAAAATATTATAGGACATTTTAAAATTTATCTTAGATTTTTTTCATTTTAAAATATTTATTTCTGGGTTTTTTTCAAAACTTAAAAACTAATTGATTTGAGAAAGAATGATGAGGGCAAAATTGGAATTTCAAAATTTAATTTTGATGCCGTGTATGAAAAAGACAAAAATTTCTCAGTTCGTGTATTAATCTGAAAATGAATTTCACTTCGTGTATTAATATGGTAACGCAAAAAGTTCATATATTTTTCTGGTAGAAGTTGTAAAGTTCGTGTATTTTTCAGGGTTTTTTCCTTAATCACATATACTCATCTTCTTTTATTTTAGTTATTTTTCTTATAAGAAGTCTAACATACTCCTATTTAAATATTAACTATTTATGGGGTTTTAAGGTTTAGGGTTTAGGGTTTAAAAACCCTAAACCCTAAAATTCTAAACCTTAAAAAGTCTTCCCACCCCTAATAAGCCCTAACCTCCTAAAATATAAACCCTAAATCCTAACAATTAAACCCTAATAGTTATTAAAAATTAAACCCTAAATTTATAAGGGTTTAACCCGAAATTATAAACCCTAAGTAAATCATAAACTCTATAATTTTACTAAATCCTAAATCCTAAAATTCTAAACCCTAACAAAAATATCATTTATAATGGAAAATAGTTTTGGTAAATGAAGGGTATAATGGTATTAAAATAAAAAGGGGTGAATATATGTGATTAAAAAAAAGTGAGTGGTTATATGTGGTTAGTGAGTATGTAAAGTTGGGTATATTTGTCATTCTTTCATATTTTTTATAAACGACAAAGCACAAAAACAAGAACAATGATGCTTGAAAGGTGAGGTTTAGTTTGATATTCATGTGTTAGTATTTTTAGGTTGCTCAAACAAGAGACAAAGCATACGTGAAGCATATACACAGAGATAAAGGAGTGAATGTGACAAAGGAAAACCTGTAGACAGTGCAACAACATAGGTTTCANTGGTATATTTGTCATTCTTTCATATTTTTTATAAACGACAAAGCACAGAAACAAGAACAATGATGCTTGAAAGGTGAGGTTTAGTTTGATATTCATGTGTTAGTATTTTTAGGTTGCTCAAACAAGAGACAAAGCATACGTGAAGCATATACACAGAGATAAAGGAGTGAATGTGACAAAGGAAAACCTGTAGACAGTGCAACAACATAGGTTTCAAGGAAACATGAGAATCACCAAAAAATAAATTATGGTTAGATCAGTAGCTTTTCACCAAGGACATATTGTCCTCCATCACAGTTTAGAGTCTTGTTAAGACTTTTTACAATTTGACTTTATTCTTTCACAAAATATTGGAATTAGCTTACATAACTGTAAAGAAATATGACCATCTACCAAAACCAACACAAGTAGGAGAAAAACCTGATAAATAATGTGATATTTTTCTATCCTAGTATAAGAAGTCAGAGATAATTTAAAACTGATTCTTTGAAACACTGACATACACATATATCCGAACCAAGTTCCTGCAAAACAATACCTAAGTAAGCAGTGGTAGAAATCCATTGTTTCAAAACTAGAGAAACTCCCAATCATGCAGTGCGCAAATACTATAAATATCCTAAAAGTTGAAACTTACGTTAACACCTATCCTGTGGAAATCAAAATCAAAGTTAGTTTTTACTTTACATATGTTTCAACTACTTGTGAATTCCATAATTGCCAAAATTCATTACAAAACAAGTTTAAAAGTACATACCTGTTGCAGAAGTTCGCCACACTTGAAATCTCCTCAAAAGTCTCTAAGGTGATGAATGGTTCACCCGCTACGACCCGCAAACGCAACATTTGTAAATGTTAGCGGTTATTAGCGTTTGACAACAATCATATAAAACACTTTCTACCGCTTTTAACCGCTCAAAATCCCTCAAAATCAAAAGCTCATTCCCTCGAGCGTTTGCGGTTGCGGGCAGTTGCGGGTGGCTAATATATTTCCTTTTCTAATTTTTTAATTTATCGTTCAGTATTGTACAATAAATTCAAAGAGAATTATAATTATCTTATATTAAATAATCATATGCTTATATATTTAGTATATAATTTTACTTCAAAATGTATTTATAGTTATAATTTATATATACATAAATTATTTATAAATAAAAAAAATCAAAACTGGTTTGAAGTATTTATCTAGTGTATTTTATGGTTTTATACTATATAAAATATTTTTATAAAACATAATTTTAAATAAACATAACATATATG
>OVAP01003082.1:0-17540 GCA_900406295.1 Aurinia saxatilis
GTTTGAAATATCAAGAAAACTCATCATACCTGATTTCATTCATCACTAGACTTGAGATATTTTGCTTTACAAGAAGCACTAGAAGCAGCCTCCCTGATAAATTGAGGATCATAGTGTGAAATGCTATTTTTCAGAACTTTTAATAGTTAAAAGGAGAAGAAAAAACCTGTTCTCATGCCAGAGAGCGACAAGAGAGTTAATCATCCGAGAGAGCTACATCAGAGATTTTATAAGAAACAAAAAATCAGATATTTTGTCTAGACAAAGTAAAGTACCTAACAAAGATCAGTAAAATGTTGTTAGAAAAGCATAAGAGAATTATAAGTACCAAGATCTTCGATAGGAAAATCATGTGACCCAATTGGTTGTATTATTCTATTGGGGGAAAGTAAAACAATTTGAGTTAACTAAGTTAAAATAAACAACAAAGAGCTTTAAAGCAGAGATTTTTTTTATACCTAAGTTCACATGCAGTGATAACTATGTCTTCATCAAGCTACAACGGAAATCCAGAAGCCTTCCATTAGAAAAAAATTCCTCCCCTAAAGAGTAACCATATGCTAAATCTCACCTTTAATAAAATTAACTGAATTTGGGGATAGATCAACAAACCTAACAATGTGAATAGGAGAAACGTTCCAGACAGTAAGGTGTCAGTGCATACTCTTTCACACTTTCACCCATATTCATAGTTCGTTATAGATATATGACTTGTCAACTTGCTTGCAATCCTTGAAAAACCATGTATACAACAAGGGAACACCATTATGAGTTCCACAGATAACTTTACAGCCATTCTGAAATCATTAGGCATCACATTAGATAAGTAGAAACAATATCTGTTTGACAAATGANTAAACCAAAACCATCCTCAAAAAGCAGTCTAAGAACTTCGAGATTTTTCTATTAAAAATCACATCCCTTTTCCATGAAAAAGTATAGCAACCAAAATGCTAAAACCATCAACCTCAAGAGATAAACAAAGCTGAATCCAAAACACAAGACTAGTATGAAGCAAAATGTGATCAACACAATCAACCAACGATTAAACTCGTATGGAGAAGAACAGATTCATAAAAATCAATAAGAAACTTACAACACCGGTTGAAGAATAGGTGGTGACACTAANGTAGGTGGTGACACGAAACATCTGGTCTCCTTGGTAAGCCTTGTAGAGAAGGTCTACAATCGAGAGAAGCATTAAAACCCCCAAACATCTTCAAACAAAAACTCATAAAGAGACTCAAATACATAGAAACCCCCCCCCCTAAACATGAGTCCAATATCTACTGCAAATTAACGAGAAACCCAGAAAACATGAGTCAAACTTGACTGCAGTAGTTAAATATCTACTGCAAATATCAACTTCAGGATTCAATACATACCCAGAGACTCAATAGGACGATGTCACAATACATACCCAAATTCAAAGAGTAACCTAGAAATAGATAGCATAAATTGACATAGAACCAATGTGTTATCCAAAAATTGATTTGGTTTGTGGGCTTACCGAGGGATTCTGAGAAGTGAAGAGACTCGAAGAGAATCAAAATAAGGATGTGAAAGGGTTTTGATTTTCTGAGAAATGAGACGCTACCTAGAGAGAAGAGAAGAAGATATAAGAGATGGGTTTCACGAGATAGGAAGGAGATGGATGGACGAAAATTTGAGGATTAGGGTTTGTAAAAGATTGAAGGTTGAGAATGGGGCAAAACTGAAGGGGAAGAAAGATGGTGACGGGGTGAGGGAANACGGGGTGAGGGAACCGATGGAGGTTCTGATTTTGAGACTAGTCGGAAAGGAGAGGGAGACGAACATGAAAAGATGAAGGAGATCAATGAGTTGAGAGAGTTTTTAGATGATTTTTTGTTTTGTTTTAAATCTCTTTGTCAAATGAGAAAGAAAAAAATTTGTCGTCTTTTGTAGTTTGCCTTAACACTTAGGCGGAAAATAAAAATATTTTGGCTAAGTGTTACCGATCTTATAGATTTTAGGCTCCAAAACATATTTAGTTTGCCGCTTATTAATTTTTTTGGCTTAGCCTTTTATAAATGCTATGATATATAAGTCCAACCTACCAATGTATCTTTGATAGCAGTTACAGAACACGAGCTATCTTGACATGCTACCAATGGTCAAATTTCTTGTAGTGTGAATCTCGTCGGTGGTAGATTGGGGACAAAAGGCTTCTGGTGTACTTCTCGTGCTACTTACTGAGATAGCTCAACTGCCAGTTGTTGTTGATAATATGGATCAGCTTCTTGCGCCACTTCTTGTGCTTGATTCTGTAAGATGACCTCATCATACCCTCCTCCTTGACTGAATTTTGTCCTCATAATGGAAGGATCTGCACATAGATAAATCAAGTTAGTCCATTGAAGTGTATGGTCCCTCCGCACTCCCAGATCCCATGAGTCAATAGAAAGTTGGATCTACATTGGATCTCACCTGAATCGCCCTATCTATCCTCCTGAGGAGAAGTTTGGTTTCAAAACCCCGGTTCGAACAGGAGGACTACGCCATGCTAATGTGCCTTGGATGATCCACATCTCAAGGTCAGGGTTTAGAATCTTACCTTGGTGTGGTTGTGGCTTGGTGATGCTTGGTGCATCAGGTGGCTCTCCTTTGAGCAAGAAAGATAGGATCACTCCTTGGTTTTGATCTGGTGTGTTAGTTGGTGGTGTTGCTTTCTTAGCTTCTCATCGGATATTGACTTAATCTTCAAAGTCCGGCGGTTCATCTTTGATTAGGCTTGAGTTTGGGACACTTCTAGTCTCCATGATAAGCGGTGTGATCACCAAGGGTGCTAGTTCACTATGGGTTTGACTTTGTTCCACGAGTATCTTTATATTCGGTGGATCACTTTTATGCTCCATATAATCTATGTTGGTACTTGCAAGTTCATCAACACTTTTGGACAAAATCAAGTGCATTATACTTGAATTTAAATCAATAAAAACAGATTGCTTGAAACTACGAGTGAATATAAAGTTGTTCCAATATCGAATAAGTTCATAAATTTCACTTGGCTTAGTACCATGTGAGGTGTTTGGTAACAACTCAAGTTTGATATTAGTGATCTTGATGGTGATCAGCTGGTTTTAAACAAGGCTTGTTCATCACACATGCTTTGATGGCTGATTTCTCATATGCTTCATTTTGGCAAGTTCGTGATGTTCTCGAAGGTTGCTCCTTATAGCTCATGCTCTTTTCAGCTTCATCATTCTCATTGTGTGACCTGTATCAACATTCTTTGGCAAGAGCAAGTGCATTATACAAGAACTGTAATTTTCTAAACTTTGATTAACTACTTCAATAACTGAATGGGGTGAACTTAGTTTTGGATCTAATGAAGTGTTGTTTATCATATGTTTCTTAGGGCAAGTTGCAGCAAAATGTCATTTTCTATGACACCTATAACAAGTTATTTCTTTTGAATTTGAAAGGTTAGAAGATTTACCTTGCTTTTGTGAGACTTGTAATGGTGTAGACACGTTGGTGTTGAGACTTGTACTTCTTCCTGAGATAATTATCGTACTACTGTCTGATGTAGTTCTTGTACTACTACTTGAGGTAGTTCTCGTACTACTTTTTGAGGTATCTCAAGTGCGATTTGATGTATGTCCGTATTCTGCCTTGGGACGTGGTGAGGGACTTTCTCTGGCCTAGGACACTCATCTTTCTTCAGCTTAACTTTTCAATTTGTCATTGTTGCTAGAATCAATCTTCTTGGCTCGGGTTGGTGTAGTTTCGAGAGTAGTATTGACACATGTTGTCAACATCTCTGACAAACTCATCACTCATGATCTGCTTCATCTCCTGCCATGTGGCAGCTGGTTCATCATACTGAAATCGCTGGTATGCATCTCGATCCCAATGCTTAAAAGCATCTTCGGTTAAAGTATCTTCAACATAAGATGTCTTCTCCTCCTCAGGGACTTCGTTGGCTAGCAGCCAATCTTCCATGTGTCTCTCCCATATTAAGTAAGCATCTGGTCCTTGGATGTGACCTGAAAAACAGATGTGATACAATTTCAAATCTTCCACATCAACAGTTGGATGCTCCCATGATTCAGATTGGTTGGTGGAATTGTGCTCGATGTCTTCCTCTTCTCCAAGTATGGTTTCATCACCAATGTTATCTTTTGGTTCAATTTCATGGTTCAAATACTCATCGTTGTGTTGCTCCTCTTCTTCATCACCAAAACAAGATTCTTCATTTTCTGAGTCGCCTTCTGAGCTAGTCATTGAGTCAGCTTCTTCTCCCCATGATTTAACTTTGTGGATGTCATCTTCATGACCTTCTTTTGGTTGAAAATCTTCTTCTTCAAATTCTCCTTCATAACTGATTTTAGAATCAGCTTCTCCATACTCTAGGTTATTTTTGTAACCTCCTTCTTTTAAACTGATTTGAGATTCAGCTTCTTCATGCCATGAATCTCTTTCACGGTCCTCTCTCTCATCTTCTTTTTCGTCAGTTTCTCCTTCTATAGACCAAGGTTGTTGGCTTGTGTCGTCTTGGCTATAATCTGGTGGTCCTGGCTAAAATTCTTCACCGTCTAGTCCATGTCCAAATTCATACTCAGAGTAATCATCTCTGGCCATGGTGGAGCTTCATAGTCAGCCTCCTCATCAGACAAGACTTGGCTTTCTCCTCCTTGACTCCAACTGTCCTCATATCAGTCTTCTTCTTTTTCCATGTCTTTTGGATATTCTGATATTCTTTTTTCTTATACAAGAAAATACAGCAAGTGAATTAACATGCAAAGATCAATGAAATTAAAAGGATATAACAATAAAAGGAAATAAAAATAAAATAAAATATTCTTCTTCTTTTTTGGTAATAAAGGAAACAAAAAATATGAAAATAAATTTCAGACAATGCAATATGAAAATATTTTTTTTTCTTTTCTGTAGAGATTCTTAAATTAATGGAAATAAACTAAAACAGGAAAAAAAAATATAAAAGTAAATAATTACTACGGCCGAGCTATCACAAACACTAGCACAGAGATGATAAAAATGATGCAAATGAATTGAAAGAAACTTTTTATGGATTTTTATGATTTGGTGAAGCTGAAACAAAAACAAATGACAAGAAACTTGAAATAAAACTGAATGAAAAAAGATTTGTTTAAAAAAAAGAAACGATTTTATGAAATAAATCAGCAAAACTGAAAATTAAGATAGTTAAAGGTTGGATGAACACAACCTGGGTTTGATAGGAGCTTTTAGCTCTAATACCAGATGATGCGGCCACGAAATCACTCCAATGCTCAGAGATCACAAGGTTGTCAAAGTTGACAAGCTATGCAAGTGGAAGTGGAACGAAGGTAGAGATTGAAATGGTTAAGGGGTTGATTGAATCACTCAATCAATAAACAAATAAGGTTGCTTGAATCACTCAATCAAATAGATCCGTGGCTTCAAGAGAATAGAAGTGAATTGCTCACTTAAACTCTAATGAAATGGAATGAAGTTCACCACTCAAAGGTGTGGAAAGCCCTTGAGATAAGAACACAAATCAAAGCCTTAGTGAATCACACACAAAGACAGAGATTCAACGTTTTCTAAGCTATGNTTTAAAAAAGGTCTATTCTATAATGAATCAATAGCTTAGATTTTATAGGCTAGAAATACAGCTTCCCTAAAGTCTAAAAAAAGAAAGAAAATCATAAAATTGAATAAAAACTAGCCGTTGGAAATTGATGAGAAAATCGGTCCAAATAAGGCAAGTTGATCTTCCTTGAGTCTTGAAAGCTTTGGNAAAAGGTGCACCAAGACTCGTGTGGTAAAACTTCTTTCTGGTCTAGAGTATCTCCTGGTTCAAAATGGAAGTATGGGAACGTGCCTTCAAAAGGGACAAGGAAACTTTCCTTATTTAGCTCCGAGTGACTCCGCGGAATCGTTTCTAAGGGTGGCTTGGATCCGGGTCTTCTCATGGGTGGTTCTCCTTGAGATGAGTCTTCTTGGTGGATTGAATGAGTGTGTGGAATCATTAATATGATGGGCTCTTCGTGGCTGGTTTGGAATCCAACAAAACAAGTTGATAAGTCTTCTTGTGCTACCGTCTGTGCCAATATCTGAGTTAACAAATGTTGTTTGTCTTTTTGGCCAAGACCTAGAATTTCCTCTTCATTTTCTCCCATATGATGAATGTTTGTGCTCTTGAATCTCGTCGGTGGCAGATTGGGGACAAAAGGCTTCTGATGTACTTCTCGTGCTACTTCTTGAGGTAGCTCAACTGCCAGTTGTTGTTGATCATATGTATCAGCTTCTTGCGCCACTTCTTGTGCTTGATTCTGTAAGATGACCTCATCAAAGCTAATTGAGAATTTGGGTGCTAGCTCTTACAATAGAGGGATGGAGTATGATGGGACCAAGAGAGTTAACACCATTGAATCTAAAAAGATCGAGGAACTGCATCAAAAGCTCGATCTCATGATGAAGACTAACAAGAAGAGTGTCTCTTTTGCTGGAATTGAAGACACAAATGAGGAAGTGGAAGAAGAAGATGTGAACTATGTTGGTGGCAACTATGGGCAAAAGTTTCCATTCAACAATAGTCCAAGCACCAATCCTTTCTATAACAAGTTATTTAATGGTGGATATCAGAAAACAATCAGCGAAGGAAGGAACTATGGGAACACATCATACCACTCTCAAAAGGCTCAAGACAACAAAACAAAGACGATGCTCGAGCAACTCCTTGAAGATCAGCAAAAGATGATGGTAGGATTTAATGGAAAGCTTGATGATCTCTACACCAATCTCAATGGGAAGTATGAGCAGCTGGCTGCACATCAAAAGAAAACTTATTTACAAGTATCTCAGATGGCCGAGTCGATGAGAAGACAAGAGGGCTTTCTACCGGGCAAGACAAGCACAAATCGTAAGCAAAATTGTAGTGTTGTGACTCTAAGGAGTGGGAAACAGCTGATTGATGCCTCTGTAAACGTCCAAGATGATGAAGAGGTGATCCACTTTGAAGATTTGGAAGAGGAGCTCGAAGATGAAGCAAATCCGAGACCAGCACAGATCAGTGTCGATCGACACCAGGAGGGTGTCGATCGACACCTCACGAGAAATCAGACGATAGACAAGATTTCAGATGAGAGTGTCGATAGAAACTAAGGACAATGTCGATCGACACCACCTAGGATCGACACTGAACACAAAATTGTGTTGAGCTCTCTTCCACAAAACAGTCAGGCTTCAACTCCAACCAGGTCTCGGGACAAGGGTTTCATCTGTGAAAACAGCCTTCGCAGGTTCTTCTTCAGGAATCAGCTCGTTCAACCTCCTACACCCCCTGCTCGAGTAAACCAACCTAAGGTGCCTGTTTCTCGTTTTCCCTTAATCACAAGCCCTATTGTTTTCCGAATCTCGATTTTACGTGCATTCTCGTTTTGTCCTCTTTTAGCTAGGCTTGTTTTACTTGATTTGTTTCATTTCTATTGTTAACTCTCTGTGTTTAATTGACTATTTGCTTAGCTTTAATTTTTTTAACTTTGTTTTGATTCGTTCTACTTATTTTTTTACTTGATTCGTTTCATTTCAATTGTTAATTTTTAATTGACGATTTGCTTCAATTGGGAAAAGTGTCTTTTCATGGTGAATGATGAAATATTTCTCCGTAACAAGGTCTCTAAAGATGGTATAAAAGTGGACAAATCAAAGATCGAAGTCATGACAAGCCTCAAGCCTCCTACGAACGTGAAAGATGTGCGAAGCTTCCTTGGACATGCCGGCTTCTATAGGAGATTCATAAAAGACTTCTCCACAATAGCCCACCCACTCACCAACCTTTCTATGTAAGGATGTCAAATTTTCTTTTGATGATGATTTTTTTAATCTTCTTTTGAACATATTAAGCAGACATTGGTGAGTGCTCCCATTGTTCAACCACCGGATTGGACCTTGCCCTTTGAAGTGATGTGTGACGCAAGTGATTATGCTGTTGGAGCTGTGCTATGCCAAAAGAAGGACAAGAAACTCCATGCTATCTACTATGCTAGTCGTACATTGGATGATGCTCAAAAGAACTACACCACAACTGAGAAGGAACTCTTCGCGTGGTCTTTGCTTTCGAGAAGATCAGAAAATACTTGGTGGGATCGAGTGTGATTGTCCATACAGACCACTCCGCGCTCAAATTCCTCATGAACAAAAAAGACTCAAAGCCACGCTTGCTTCGATGGGTGCTTTTTCTTCAAGAGTTTGATATCCAAGTGAAGGACAAGAAAGGGATTGAGAATGGAGTTGCTAACCATTTATCTAGGCTTAGGAATGATGAGGAGGTGCCCATAAACGACAACTTACCCGAGGAGCATGTGAACATGATTTCAGTCATGAGGCAAACCAACTTGGTGAGAATCGGAGCAGTGTCGATCGAAACTACCATGAGTGTCAATCGACACCACGTGAAAACAGAGCCGAGAATAGAGTTTTACAAAGGGTGTCAAATACACCTATCTGAGTGTCGATCGACACCTATCTGAGTGTCGATCGACACCCAGACAAGGCATACACATATTTCACTCCTTTCATCAATGTAAACGATGTAAGTGCCTCTTCAACTCCTTGGGTTTCTGAAATAGCTAACTACCTTGCTGCGGAGAAACCTCTAGCAGAATTTTCAGGTTATGATAAGAAGAAATTTCTTCGCGACATAAGGCACTACTTTTGGGACGAGCCTTACTTGTACCGGCATTGCAAGGATGGCATTATTCATCAGTGCTTACCTGATATTGAGGTCGAAGATGTGCTCTTCCAGTGTCATCGTTCAGCTTATGGTGGACACTTTGCAACCTTCAAGATGGTCTATAAGGTTCTTCAGGCCGGGTTTTGGTGGCCTACAATGTTTCCTGATGTTTATTCGTTCGTGACTAAGTGTGATGCTTGTCAACGGAGAGGGAAAATCAGCAAGAGACATGAGATGCCACATAATTTCATCCTTGAAATGGAGGTGTTTGATTGTTGGGGAATTGACTTCATGGGTCCTTTTCCATCTTCTTACAACAACAAATACATCTTGGTTGCGGTGGATTATGTGTCAAAGTGGGTGGAGGCTATAGTTAGTCCTACAAATGATTCCTCGGTGGAAATTAAGATGTTCAAGACTATCATCTTCGCAAGATTTGGAGTTCCGAGAGTAGTCATTAGTGATGGTGGTTCACACTTAATCAACACGGTCTTTGCCAAGCTTTTCAAGCAATATGGTGTTCAACATCGAGTTGCTGCTCCTTACCATCCTCAAACTAGTGGAAAAATTGAGGTTTCGAATCGTCAAATCAAGGAGATCTTGGAGAAAACAATTGGAAGACAAGGAAGGATTGGTCTCTTCGGTTGAAAGATGCACTACGGGCTTATAAGACAGCTTTCAAGACACCTCTTGCGACTACACCATTCGATTTGCTTTATGGGAAAACATGTCATCTTCCGGTGGAGCTTGAGCACAAGGCTGAATGGGCAATCAAGCGTTTCAACTTCAACATCAAACCAGCCGTCGAAAGGAGATTGATACATCTAATTGAAGTTGGACGAAATCAGACATCTCGCCTATGAGAATTCAAAGATCTACAAGGAACGCACAAAACTTAGACATGACCGCAAGATTCTCAACCGCATCTTCGAACCAAATGACCAGGTCCTTCTCTACAATTCTCATTTGAATTTGTTCCCTGAGAAATTATGTTCTCGTTGGTCCGGTCTCTTCAAAGTCACATCTGTTCGACCATATGGTGCTAAGGTGCTTGAAAATGACAAAGGCGAGAGTTTGTGGTGAACAGTCAACAAATCAAGCACTACCTTGCTCAACACAAAGTACCCATCGGAGGATCCATTCCGTAAGACGCACCACCATCAGTCTAAACTCATGCACACAGTCAGGCTAAGGACTTTAAATTAAGTGCTTGGTGGGAGGCAACCCACTTGTGTGTTTTCTACTACTTATACTATTTATTTTAATTATTTTAATTAGTTTTAGTGTTTTTGAACTTTTTAAAATAATTCAGATTTTCAAAAAATTCGATTTTAATTTTTATAAAATCGGCTTTGATTTTCTACGATTTTAAAAATTATTTTCATGATTTTTCATATTATATATTATTTAATACAATTTTTATACTCTAAAATAAAAGAAAATAGTTATTTCAAATAAATCATATTTACTGGCCAGCCGCTTTTTGTATCGACCGATGCAATATCTTGTCGCTCAATCCCCGTGGTGTTGATCAACACCATCATCAGTGTCGATCGACACCCTCGCAGGAAACAAGGTACGTGTTGATCAACAACATTATCACGTGGGGTGTTGTTCAAGTCTGGGAGAGGGAAATACTGATATATTTCTTTGTCTTGGTTTATTTGTGATAATTTCAAAAAAAATATTTATGCTTATCGAGTCGTTTTATCGAGTCAAAATTAGTTTGAACTATTATTATTTGCTTGAATTGTTTGATTGTGTCTTTTTAAGTTGTGTGACCATGATTAGCAAGGCTAATTTCAGAACAAGACTATTGAAAAATCCAAGGGCCAATTGGTAGTACAAAGAGACTCAGGCTAAGTTACGAAGAACCGAACGGTTGGAGCTTATTGGATCTCTTCAATGTTATCAATGCACTAGGATTTGTTTCTTCCATACATGCTTGTCATATTTAACAAGTAAGAGAAAGCATTTTCTACTCTCCCTTTCGAAAAAGTGACTTATCATACCAAATAGGAAAATAAAAGTCACGGCTTTCCCGAGGTGTGAATTACAAAAACAGAAAAAGAGAAAACAGAAAATCTTGAAGGTAGACTAGAGACTAACCTCTCGACAATCCAGAATCACACTATATACTTCTTACTATAGATTTTTAGTGATATTCAAGTCTGGGAGAGAGTAGTGGATATTTCTGTTCAAGCGTGGATTTGGCAAACATTGTATGGGAAATGAGTCTAGAACTCCGAAGGCATTGGGATCGGATGGAGAGACAACCTATGAAAATGGCATCTGATTCGTAATAAGGTTGTGGGTTTATTTGGAATGCTAAGGAAGTCCAAGGAGAAGAACAAGGTGGTCAAGTTTGGAACTAGTCGAGTTAATGTGTGGATTACTAAGTTGACTAAGATCAGTTCGACATTCTAAAGCAAGGTGAGTTCTATATTTCAAACCTCTTTCACAGTTTGGTTTATGTTTTGCTTGAGGGCAAGCAAAAGTTAAGTCTGGGGGAGTTGATATATCTCATATTTTACCGAATTTTATGATAATAAACATATACTTATATATTTTAGAGTCTACATTATTTTTATAAGAGTCCAAAAGAGTCATTTTAGGTGCATGGACGAGTTTTGGAGCTTTGGAAGGATCTAGAAGAATTATGTGGCAAAAATGGAATAAGCTTGAAGAAACGACAAAGGAAACAAAGAAAAATGGAAATTTCAGAAGGAAGTCTCGATTGAAACCCGACGTATATTCACCAAGTTTTCTAAAATCTCAAGATCAAGATTTTTACCAAATTGTTTACATTAATTCCCTAATTCTAAAATACGTTTTGAACCTTATAAATACTTTTCTACAACCATTGTTTAGGCTCATACAATATTCTTATTCTCATAGAGTTTTGTAAGGGAGAAGTCCTCTAAAACCTTTTATTTTCTATTGAAGTATTCAATTTATTGTTCTTATTGATTTCGCATTATGGAGTGCTTAGCTATGTCTGAGTATTTTATTAGTTAGGTTTATGGTTATTTAACTATGATGATTTTATGTTTACCATAGCTTAAGTTATGTACCATTGATTTAACTATTCTCTTATATTGTTCTTACTATGCTTTAGGTTGACCATCTAGAGTTTAGATCATAGGGAATTTATTATGCATGAGAGTGCTAATAAATTGCTGGAAACAATCTTAAGAGAGCTAGATATCCTTTCTCAAAGAGATTTGGTTGAGAATAGTTAGTGAACAAATTGAATAGGTTTGATAATGCTAGTTTAAATTCTATAGGATTTCTCAGCAAGAGTTGGTCTTTCTAGGGTTTAAATTAAGTTAATAAGTCTCAGCGAGAGTTGAATTTGCTTGATAGAATTGTTCATATTCTAGAGTTAAGGTTTACATAAATTCTGCACGTAGGGTGTCGATTGACACCACATCAGTGTCAATCGACATTGTCCGTATTTTGGTTCAGATTTGAGACTAGTTGAAGTTCCCAAGGCCTAGCATTTGTTTTAATCGATTGAAACCACCTTAAAATCACTTATGGCCTGCCTTAGTTAGTTACACATGAATACCAATCACCTTGCTTTTATTTAGAATTTTATTTAACTAGTTTGCATATTTATATCGTTATTTATGGATTTGATCCTTAATGACTATAACTGATTAGTTGTTGTGCACTTGCAGTTAGAAATACATAGGATAAAACTTTGTGTATCACTAGCAAATCGGGGTATTTTACCTCTGTAATGGCTCCAATTTTTAGTAGCTTATCTACTTCATCGTTAACAGCTTTGGCTTTTTTCGGGCCCAACTTTCTCCGCTTCTGTTTGATTGGCTTGAAATTTGAGTCCATGTTGAGTTGTGGGATGTGATGTCCATGGCGATGCCGGGCATGTCTTCGGGTGACCACGCGAAGGTCCTCTTGTTTTCTTTTAAGAAAGAGATGAGCTCCTCACGGATTGATTTATCTAGGTCAGTCCATATGCCTACGCATCTCTCGGGGTGTTTGTTGTTGATGCATATTTGCGTGACGAGGTCGGGTTTCAGTCTGCGGAGGACAGGGTCAGCCTGCCTTTTCAGCTAGCGTGACTTTGACTCGTCGTTTTTCTGTAATTGCTATTGAGGTGTGCTTGCGGCCTGCCTATAGCTTGTGAGATAGCAGCTACGGGCTTGCCGTGAATCGTTTTTACCCCATCTTTATTTGGGAACTTTATAAATAGGTGATAGGTGGAAGGAACTGCCTTCATGGAGTACAGCCACAGTCCACCTAGAATGGCGTTAAATGGGCTGGTCGGTCCACGATGACGAAGTTCACTAAACGGTGTTCACCTGCAGAAATGACCGCGAGGTCCACTGTTCCCGGGGACATGGTTGTACCCCCCCCCCCTCCAATCTCATAATCATCTCCTTGAAAGCTAATGAAATATTCTCATGTTGCTAAGGTGAGTTTCGAAAAATCATTAATCTGCTAAAATTTTAATGTGGTGAATATGATTGCACTATTTTTATTCAATTATTGTTTACCAAAGCTACAATATTAAACAAGGGTGGAGCCATTTGTTTTGTTTCTTGAACAGGCCATGATTCACTTTTGGCTATAAAAGCTCTTTTTGTTTTCATATAGTCATGTGTAAGTTTTAAACTTCTACTTAGTTGTAAACAAACATTGACAGATTTCAGAGGAAGTCTTTGATATTTGTATGTAAACTTTATTATCATTGTGAAAATACTAATCTGCTCCCTGATCAAAGGACATTACATATTGCACATTGCACATATGATTAATGGTAGAAGTAACTGAAGGTTGATTCAGCTGGATAAGCTAATGCAGAAAATGCATGAAGGATCAGCCGAATGGTTGTCGAGATCAAGAATGGTGCCTTTCTAACATTTAAAGTGATAAACACGACCACACGCCAGGACGTGTGGTCATGTGGTCATGTCTATCACTTCAAGTGTTTGAAAGGCACCACTCTTGATCTCGACAACCATTCGGCTGATCCTTCATGCATTTTCTGCATTAGGTTCTCCTGCTGAATCAACCTTTAGTTACTTCTACCATTAATCATATGTGCACTGTGTAATGTCCCTTTGATCCGAGAGTGGATTAAAAAAAAAATTACGCATGGCAATAAAATTTACATACAAATAGCAAAGACTTCCTCTGAAAATTTTCAATGTTTGTTTACATCCATTCAATCCGATTGAAAGGTTTTAAACTTACACATGATCTGTATGGAAGATTGGTTGAGCTTCTATGGCCAAAAGTGAATCATAGAATGTTCAAGAAACAATGTAAATCATGGCATGTTCAAGAAACAAAAACACATGTTAGTAGTTGTTAATATAGTTACAACCGATGATTAGGTATCTTATAATCACACCATAACATACATAATTAAACGCCTCAACGTTAAAAATCCCATGAAGTTACATAACCGCGTGCCAAATATCTCCTTGGTGTCTTCCCATCTTCGGTTACATGTGTTTTCCTAATGTATTTGTGTTCATGCAGGGACCGAGAGATCAATATCATGTGAGGGTAAAATTTTCAAATGAATTTGAATTCTTATGGTGATTGCAGCCAATTGATTTTTTTTTTCTTTCATGATATGGTAATGGACTATGCAAAAGGTGGGATATTACCGTATAACGCACATGCATTGTCTGGTGAGTCCACATAGCCCTCGTTTTAGAAACCTAATGAATATATATTGAGGAAACTTTACAAATATGTTTTTTCTAAAGTATACGTATAACTTTGGGATCCATTGGTGTGTGGGTAAAATCACACAATCACTATTTGTTTGAGGTTCTGGATAAGGGAATCGATACAAAAAGCGATACACAAACAGAAAAAGAACTAGCAAATGATTGCTTTGTATTGATTATGAATAAGAGTCTTTCGTCTTAGGCTAGAAAGAGATGATCATACAAGTTTAACCTAAGAAAGTATATATACAGGATTACGCCGACTTAGATAAGTTAAACTCTTAGACGTTCTCGTATCTTCCTGATCCTTCTTGCCTTTACCCTCCAAGTCGGCTTGTTCTCCTGGGCTTGGGGCATTTTAATCTTTAGACATGTATTGAGCCGCTCGGCCCATCATAGTATGTCGATCAGCTCGGTCTTCAGGGAAAAGCGAGAACAAGCCGAGGAAATGATTTAGTTATTTCCTCGGCACAAAGCACATGATACAAATTATGCCGAGGACAAGACATCAGTGATGTCCTCGGCCAAATGTTTTCTAGACTATGTCGAGCTTTTGATTGGGTAAATGTGCTTGGCACGTCTTGAGAAGAAAGTTATGCTGAGGAAAGGACTCAGATGTGCCTCCTCGGCATCTTCTCTAAGTTGCTTGTCAGTCAAAGTCATGCGTATGAATGTGCCGAACTCATGATCCAGATAATGAGCTCAGCATATCCCAAGATAAAAACTGTGGTTCGAAATGGACCGAGGACATGGTAAAGATAATGTCTTTGGTTTTTATGAATGTAACACCCTATGCCGAGCACACGATTTGGTTAGTGTGCTTGGCATGTTAAGCCTATAAAAGCGATGCCGAGGATGTGACTTAGTAGACCTCCTCGGTATCTTGTCAGTATATGTGTGTGTGGCCGAGGTCACGTTTCAGGATACGACCTCGGCCTAGATTTGTAGACACTTAATCATTTCCTTCAACTCATCAGTCCTGGAACGATGGTGGGGATATTTGACCCCCACAGTTAGCCCCCTACAAGCACATACGATTAATCCTAAGCGTGTGAGGTGATGCCGAGCTCGTAATTTAATACCGAAATGATTAATTGTCGGGAAGATGAACAGTTCTGAGCGTTTCTCGAGATAAAACGTTTCAGTTTCCTTTCCTTCTCTATTTGAGATATGTTCTCCCTTCATTCCGCATCAATAGAAGAGTAAAGCGACATCCCCTCATGGTAAATCCTTTGTTCTCTCTCTTCAATTCCTTCTAGGGTTCTTTGCTGTTCTTAGCTAGTTCTCCCAGCGTCGCCGTCTTAGATCTTGTTTTCCGGTGTGCCGTCTAGAATTTTAGGGTTTATTCATCGATCACCGCCGTCGATAATGGATTCCGTCGACCGTACTTCTACCGAAATGATTGCCGAGCAGAGTGGTCGAAATGACGCCGAGGACGCCGGTTTCTTAGCAGATTTTTGATCATCCGAAGGCGAGGAGGCCATAGATGAGGACGGCGGGCTACCTCCTTTCTTGCGCCGAGTAATACAGAGTGACTCGGAGGATGACGACAAAGAGAGAGTGAGCGACGAGGATGTTGAGAGAAGCGACGCCGAGGAGTGTAAAATAGAAGAAGCCGAGGACGAATCTCAGTTGCGTCCCAACACACTGGCTTTGATTGATAGGGAAATCCGTACAACCCCAACTGATGGAGAGGCTTGTCAAGATTGAAACTGAAGAGTACCTCCAACAGTACGGTCTGTTGAAAGACGTCGAGGATGCCGAGAAACTGGCTGTCGAGCAGAGGAAACAAAGGAAGAAGACCGGGTTGAAGAATCCTAAAGCCATCTACTACTTATCCGGTCGATCGTCGACTACCCAGGATTCGCTGGATGATTTACGGGCCGACTACAATATATCTGCCGAGGTTGAATTGCTCGTTCCTCAGCCGGATGTTAGAGCCGAGTCCCCTCCAATCGGGTACTTCACATTGTATGAAATTGTTTTCACTTGTGGGCTGCTTTGGTTCCCGATACTGGAGATAATGACGGACTATCTGTTTAGGCACAAGGCT
This sequence comes from Aurinia saxatilis, assembly GCA_900406295.1. Classification (NCBI taxonomy): domain Eukaryota; kingdom Viridiplantae; phylum Streptophyta; class Magnoliopsida; order Brassicales; family Brassicaceae; genus Aurinia; species Aurinia saxatilis. The sequence goes on from OVAP01003082.1 coordinate 16,469, forward strand.
AGTTTCGTGCAGCTAACTCCTCGAGCCATTCGGCAATTGGTTGGACTCCTAGTTAGGAGTCTTGAATGCGGAGTTGAGCTCACCACCGAGCATTACCTTGCTCTTCCCAGGTTTGCCGAGGCAACAAAGAATTCGGCGAACGTATATTATCTGACTAACCGGCCGAAGAGGAGAACCATTCATGGTTTTCCCTCTAAGGATGCCCGTTGGTCGAATCATTTTTTCTACGTTCAGATTAGCCGAGCTTCGGTCGGTCGGAATGTCCCACTGATTTTAACGAGTTGGGATCCGATCGGTAGGGGCTCTTGATTCTTTGAACTATTATTCATAAATAATCTGTGATCTGACCGAGCTCTTCTTTGATTATGCAGATAATTATTCCTGGCCCCTGCTTTCCAACGCATCCAGAGCCGATTTCGACAGACTTCGTGACGGTCGAACGCATTGGAAGGACACAGTTACGTTTGAACTAGTTGAGACAGCTAGGAGCAGGGACGAAAGTTTCGCATCGTCAGAAGAAGAAAGCGAAGCTGAAGAAGAAGAAGATCAAACCGAAGACGTGCTTGAAGAAATGAGCCATCAAATCAACCTTCGCGAGCTGAGTCGTTGATCTTCATCACACAATCATTCATGAAAACATAGAAGGTTAAAATAATTACTGATCACATAACATGTAGATGTACCTCTAACCTTTTATTTATCACGATAAAAAAAATTTATAAGATGTATAATTATTTGTTTACCTTATTACAAATTAATATTCGAAAACATGCTAAAATATGTATTATACCTTAAATTTTTGTTTAACGTAGTGACGAAATTGTTAAACATGAGTTTATTTGTTTGGATCGTTAAAAATAAATGTAATGTTGTTTTGTAACAAATTAAAATATAGCACACGATATTAACATGCGTATTACACATCTTATTTACAAGTCATTGTGGGGATTGATTTCTTTTGGTACTAACCGGAACATCTTAGAATTTACATTCGTTAAATCCGTAAAATATATTACAAGATTGATGATATACCTCATATTTTACCGGTTTTATCACGATAAATATATAATTA
>OVAP01003083.1:0-17539 GCA_900406295.1 Aurinia saxatilis
CTTAATCGTTTAAGTTCGTTTTAGTGTTTTCGCTTGCTTTTAATTGTTAGTGTTTGTTTAGTTAATGCTAGTTTTTAAGTTAGAACCTGAAAACCAAACCCTTTTCGATTGCTTTAGATTAATAGGAATTTGATGTGCCTATCGAGTTAGTCNGTTAGCGTACAAGGTCTTTGAAAGCTAGACACAATTTAGTCCAATCATAGATATCCACTTATATGAAATCTGAGATTCTTTAATTGTCCCCCTTGAGATGATAAAACTGCAAGTTTATTAATCTCGAATTGAATCCCAATTTAAAATAGAAAACATACCCTATTTGGGTCATGTATCTTAGATCCTTCTAACTTTGAAGACTTGAAAAAATAAATACATCAAGTATTGCAATTGCATTCTCATAGGAAAGTGCTCTTATGAAGCATTCGTATATATACTTTTCTTGGCATTCAATAAACTTTTTTCATTACCTTGGATTGTTCTTACACATTGTTCTATCATGATAGGAATATCTTTGATTCATTACCATCTTTATTTTCTCACTTCTGGTAAGAATCTCAGTTTTTAAAAGAAATTCATTTGTCTCAAACTTGACTTGGACCACATCCAGAACCACTTCTATAGCTTTACCAATGTTATTGGTGTGGTCTTTTTTTCTCATTATATGATGTCACATTTTTTCTTTCTTTCTCAGTATATGATGTCACACTTGATTTAGAGAATAGAGCATAATCATCAAAACATGATTTATGACTTTTCCTCAGCTTATTATAAGTACATAGTACTATTAATAACTCTTTCTATGTTAATGTGTCTACACAATGACATTATTAAAATATATCTTCTCTAACATATATGCATCATTGGTTTTGCTTTCCACCTATTTCCAACTTGAAAATAATTCTCAACATAAATCAGAATGTTAAGATGCCATGAAAATATGAAAATATAATCAAAATCCAATAAAAGCATAATTATTAAAATATGTTAATAATTAAACGTTAACACAATTGCATAAATTATAAAAACAATTGAACAAAACCAATTAACAGTTTAAGTAATTATTAACACACAAGCATAGATTCATAGGTCACAGACTAATGACTACGAAAGTTTAGTTGTGAATCTGTTAAAATCATCAGATGAGATTTAGAATAAAATAAAGGAGATAATTAGTTCTTTATCTGTATAATTATTTAGAACATCATATAAATAATAATATAAATAAATAAAGTAGATTAATACAAGTAAAAAAAAAATTCATGCTCGATTGGAAAACAAAAAATGTAAAAAAGAAGATCTGATATAAATTTAATATTAAGATTAAAAAAAATCAAACTTATCATTGTATATAAAATAAATAATATATTATTCATGTATCATACTATGCTCGTTTGATAAATTAGATTTAATAAAGATTTTAATTTTGATCTAATATTAAGATAAAAAATCAAACTTATCATTACATATAAAATAAATTGTATATTAACCATGACTAGTATGCTAAGTTACTAGTACAAATCAATAATGATTATATTTGATTTATATGGCACACACACAAATCATAATAACTTTAGCATGCTATATTTTGATCAACACATAAATAATAATAAAAGAAAAATTATGAAATTAAAATAATAACAAATCATGATTCGATGTTTTGTCTTCTTGTGGTGATATAATCATCACGCATATGAATCTTTAACAAACAAGATTCATAATAAAAAAAAAGACAGAGGGTACGTTTAGTATAAGCAAAATAAATAAATAAAATAAAATAAAATAAATAAATAAATGAGTTTAACAAATACTACGATGTAGAAGAAAGGACATTTATTTAATTGTTTGCTCCATAGGATACAACTCGTGCTAATAACGTATTATGAAAAAGAATATAAGAATTATGTTTATTCTCCAGAGAGGCAAGCTCTTATATAGATCACATCACTAGGATTTAGGTTAATCTCTAAATGGACTTAGACTAATGGATTCTATAATGTGCATCCATTAATAGATTCATAACAAAAAGCTTGTATTAACATGATCTAGGGTCCAAAGTATTTATACAAAGAAGAAACCTTTAACCTAATGTAATTTGGAAACTTAGCATATATTAAAAAGAAACTATACAATATAAATATAGTCTAATACCATTTCCGCGTCCGACTCAATCAAATATAACACAATTTGCAGGAAAAAGGTTCATTTAATTCATGAAGGCTTTCAATATCACATTTTTGTTTTCCAACTATAAGGATAACTATTTTTACTAGGAATTGATCTGTGCGATCGGCAGAATTATTTGGTATTTGTATTTTTATATATGTGATAACTTGATTCATAAATTATCAATTTACAATTTGGATAGATGTCCGTGTTTAGTTTATTTACATTTGTGGTCTCATCACTGTACGTATATAGTGTTTTAGGAACTGATCATATTCAGATTTGTTACGGTATTACATCTTTGTATTTTTGAGTATTTCAGCAATGAATGACAACTCAGTTTTCAAATTATCGATTTCACGTACTTTTAATAAATATAATGGCAAGTTCAAAAGTGCGACAACAATTTGAAAATAAACCTAGCTGGAGATATCATATTGGTTTCATTAATTAGTTTTTTCATAAAAAAATGAAAAATAAAAAATCATATTTTTATGAGAAACTAGGAGTTGATCTGCGCTACGCGCGGGATGTGTTAATTTTATTTGTTTAATTTAATTTGTTCTTGGGATAACAATATCCCATAAATTTTTTGGTAATTGTAGTATAGTTTTGAACATTTTTCCCATGTATTTTTAAGTTTTTTATGATATATAATCTTTACAATAATGTATTGTATGACCATAAATTTGATATAGTAGAAATTTTATCATTATATCTACCCTACTTCATTTTGCTAAAATTTTTAATCACTGTTTTATCTATAAATAAACAAAATTCATATCACAAACTAAAACAATAAATTATCTTATCACTGTTTTATCATTTGTGTTTGATAAGCTAATTAATTATTTCTAAATGCAGTGTCTAATATTCTATTAGGAATTAAAATCATTGTTTATTTTCTTAATACCATGAAAATTTTAAATACTTGCTAATCATTTTGATATTTGTAATTATTTTTAAGATCCTTTTTCGACATATTTAAATTTGTTCAATATATATCGTCTGGGACATCAAAAGATTGATTGTCTCTATAGTCATTTTCCATTTATATTTGTTATATTCTTTCCCTGAGTTTTGAAGATTTTTTCTTTTCCCACTTTGTTTCAGTTTAACCGCAGTGTATTAACAGTATATTGATATATGAATGGATACATATCAAATACACTCACATTATTATGGGGTTTAACCACATATACCCACTTTTCCATATTCTTAATCACATATACCCACTTTCCTTCCATTTAGTCACATTCCCTTTTAAATATGAACTATTTAAAACGTTTTAGGGTTTAGATTCTAGGTTTTAGGATTTAAAAACCCTAATACCTAAAATCTTAAAGCCCAAAAAGTCTTTTCACCCCTAATAAACCCTAGGGGTGAAAAGTCAATTTAATTTATCTTAATATTTAAATATATTGGCATGAACGTTCATTAATTTAGTAGTTTATGATTTGTGTAATATAAAAAAACAAATGTTTATAAAATATAACATATTCTTTTAAATTAAACTAAGTGTTTTTTTAATAACCATCATATATGGTTGCCAAGTTTTTTTTATATTGATGATTAATATTTTTGTTTTGTAAATATCTAATATGTTTCACACAATTAAATATTTTTATTATCAGAGAATGTCGTTCGGAGTTTCAAAATATTTTTTCTCTCTCCCCAATTACATGAGTTAATAGTGGAATTTTGAGGTTGAAAAATTGATGGAGATAAGAAGATGTGGTTATTTACACATTTTATTTTTTGTTTTCTCGTGTTTTAAAGATTGAATATCTAATATGTTTCACACAATTAAATATTTTTATATTCAGAGAATTTTGTTCGGGGTTTCATAATATCTTTTCTCTCTCCCTAATTACATGAATTAATAGTGGAATTTTGAGATTAGAAAATTGACAGAGATAAGAAGATGTGGTTATTTACACTTTTTTTTTGTTTTCTCGTGTTTTAAAGATTGTCTACCTTCCTTATTATTCTTGTTATGGTTAAATCAAAGATTTTTTTTTATAATGGTTCTAAATGTATAAATCAGAATATCGGATTAACTGATTTCAGTATGTATGATTTTTGAGTTTTGTACCAAAAAAGTTTACTATAAATATTTATTTCAAGTCATAAGATGAATATTAATAAAATACTTAATTTTTTTATATTTTAAAATTGAATATTAATATGATTTCTACCATTTTATAATCGATATCATGAATGATTTTTGAAATTTCTTTTGTAACTAAATGCACTGGAACTAAATATGTAATTAATATGTGAAATATATATATTAAATTAATTATTTTATCAAAATTAAATATTGAAAATTTGAAATTTGAAATGATGTGGCACACATGTGGTTGATGAGATATCTTCACCAAAAAAGAGAAAAACTTACTTTATATATATAGATTAGCTCCAGTAACCAAAAAAATGTTCGAAGTTGTCATATAGCCAATTTATCTGTCATCAACTGTTCATTTTCTTTTAATACAGATTTGCCCTCTTCCATTTTCTTATTTCTTTTATAATTTTTTGAAACCAGAAAACAAGATTTTTGTAAGAAAATACTGTAAATAAACATGTTAGGGTATAGGAATCCAAATTAGGGTTTGACTCAAGCATTCGGTTTAGAACTGATAAAAAGGGGTTTGTGTTGAAGACACTGAGATTGTGTCTGATCCAGGAACCGACAAGAATGCCGTGGTAGAATTAAGAGCTAGAGTTGAAGAGCTGGAGAAACAAGTGGAGTTACAGAGAGATATGATCACCGAAAGAGAGGATGAGAAAAGAGAAGCTATAAGACAACTCTGTTTCGTTGTGGATCATTACAAGAGCAGGTATGTAGAACTTGTGAGATTACTATCACACTCTTAAGGTCTCTACTACCACACTAAAATATGTTTATGTCTGTTTGATAAAGTGGAATAGTATGATAAAAGCTGAAGTGCATTAATAAGAATATGTATTATAATAAATAGAGTTTAATAAAAACAAAGTTACATTATAGAAACAATTGATGAGCGTCACAACAAAGAGAATGTTACAAAAGAATATTGTATCAGAAACATCTGCTGTACAATCAAATGGTAATGTTCACAGACACTGAGCAAACAAACGAAGAAACATTTCGGATTTGTCTGTTACTCCTCTCATGGTTTCTGAGGAATTGAAGTTCTTCTATGTTTTTAAAGATGCTTTAATCTGGTTATGTGGGCATCCATATATGTTTTGAGGCGATACCTTACTGCGTTTGTGAGCGTTAAAGGCGGATTGAGAATGAGAGTCTGCGCCTCCAGTACAAGAAAGACTAGCAAACGCACCGCTTTTGAGTAGAGGCTTCCTGCACTCTCTGCCTCTCCCATCACCGCCTCTTCTACCTACAAAAAGTCATATTCTCATGCCTCGGCACCCATATTCCAAATTGTGAGTGTAAATATGAAAATAACAAACAATAGTATCCGTATTGGTTTTTCGGTTTGGGATTTGATCATTAGGACAATAAACTTACTCCACGTATGCTAAGAGCAAGAGCTGCTAGAAATATTATCTCCATCGCGTCCGGAATCTTTGTATTATCATCTACAATGATGTTCTCTTTCGGCTTTAACGTCCGATTAACAAAAATAAGAGAAAGAGAGATTTGACTCAGCAGTTTTGTTACTCCAAGAAAATGCGTAACAGATTCAACAAACTTGGCAAGTTCTTCAGCACGCTCAACCTCCTGGACAAACTCTCTCTGAATCTGAGACAATATCTACTCTGATCCTTCAAGGGTGATTTTCTTCTTACTCTGTTAGTGTATGGGCTCGGACTTTAGTTGTGAGTGATCCTTTTCAATATCTTCTCTGCAGAATTTTGTGAGTGATCCTATTCAAAACTTTAGTTTTTGGTTTTGCGGCTTAACTTTCCTTGTCCACCAATCAAACTCAGTTTCTTTGCCTGCTGACTAATAATATTATTTGTGGAGGTTCTGTCACTAAGTACGATGGAGTATGCATCTTTGAAATTGTTCATACCATCACTAATAAGGTGCCAAAACAATGCTCCCAATAAGTAAAAACCAATTTTTTCGAAAATCCGAGATAACCGAAATAAGCGAAATAATTGATTTTATCCGAATTTATTATAGAAAAACTAAAAATTTCAGTGCAAAATAAACAACCGAACTATCCGATAGCCGAACCGAACCTATTCTTTTTTGGTTAGTTTCGGTAACTTTTTTCCTAACCGAAAAACCGAAGTAACCGAACTGAAGTAACCGAATAAACCGAAGTCGTAGACCTACCTCAGACGGTTAAAGAACATCACAAAGTGATATTTAGATGCCCAATACTCAAATATAGAAATTAATCTACTTAGATTGTTATGCAAATAATGTTAAGACTAAATATTTAAATAATTATAATCTATTTTTATATTTTATTTTTTAATTTTGATTATGTAATCGATATATATGAACAAGAGTTTTAGCATAACTAAAATTAAAATTTATGATTTTTTAAAAAAATATTTAATATCCATTATATTTTATCGCATATATATATATATATATAAAGTTAGATTTTGAATATTTAATATCGCAGATTAAATAAGAATGATGTATGTAACCTTACACATGATCAAAAAAGGTTTTATAAAGCCTTTTAATAATTTAGCATTTGTATTTTAATTATTAATTTATTGATTATTTTATTCGAAAACTAAAAACTGAAGTAGAAATACTTTATCATCATAATCACAATAATAGCAAAAAAAATCTCTTAATGAAAGATGAGTATATCGTAAACAAAAATTACTTGACAAAAAGATAGTAAAAGTAAAAACAATTGGCATAGTAAATAAAAAACATTATGTGGATAAAAGGATTGTAGAGTAAAGTGATTCTAATTTCTTTGATTATTGCAGTGTTCAGATACACATCAGTTTGATCATATTTTATTTAGGGCGTGCTTCATATAATGTTAAAAATCCATAATTGTTGCTTTCATCGATATAATGTGTACAAGAAAATTTTATTATTTAACAAACAAATGTGTACAGAGAAAATCTATAATATTATAATTACGGTAAATGTAAATAAATATTAAAAAAGTGTGTAGATGATATTTCTTATGTTACATATATTGTGATCTAGGTAAAAGTATAATGTAGTATAGGTAATCGGTATGTGTTTTTTTACTTCACCCTTGTGCCCCGAAATATCTTATTGATGTTAGATTTTGTTTTATTGATGTTAGATTTTGTTTTATTGATGTTAGAATCACCCTTGTATAATGTAGAAGTCTTATTGATGTTAGATTTTGTTTTCAGAAACTGTTTTCTTTCATCAATTCAATTCAGGAGAGAGGATGAGGTTTATGTCGATATAATATAACACGATGGGGTTTCAATTGAGGAGAGATATTTGAGTTTGAGTAAGATGTAAAGGTCAATCTTTTGATTTCTATTGATCGTGAACTCAATGGTAGTGTGCAATGATATACTTAGTCAATATATTAATCCTTCATTATATTACACTATTATCCAAATATTTGATCTCTAATGGTTTACAATATCTAAACTATATAAATAATTTAAATAAATCAGTTTCAAATATAAACTATATTCTTTGTGTTTCAAGCAACTTTGCGAAGCTATGACTATGTGGGCTTTTCTCCTTTTAGTAATTTATTAACTAAGCATTTTTTATGATGAGAAGCTGTGAAATTTATTACCTAAGCATGTCTAATTATCACCTCTATAAGGTGTAGAAATGACCTTACAATTTTACAATAATAATTCTAAAATCAAACGGATAAAATTATATTTAAACAAAATTCAATCTTATAATATAACTGACATTTATCGAATTAACCAAAATTAATCTAATAAAGCGACTAAATTATAAATGTATATGATAAAATTATAATTATATTTTGGTTCAATTCGGTAATACTATAAAATCCGGAAAACAGAAATACTAAAAAACCGCACAAAATCGTCCAAATGTCCAACCCATATAAATATTATTAAAAATCATTGTTTATATTTTTTAATTTTAATAAAAACAATTAAGTTTTTTTATTAGTATACTGAATCCGTATATAAATATATTTTTCTAGTAAAATAATTAGTTTTGTCAGAATTTTGCGTTTTGTTATTATTATTTCAAAACGCTATATTAGTAAAATGACTATTTTATGACTATTACATATAATAACAAGATTATTTTTTCATTAGTTAAAACAACTTTAAATTATACAAAAATGAATCACATGTTAAATTTTCCAATCTGATCCAATATAATAGATATTGGATAGTAATATCATTAGGTTTAAACAAGCCTCATTTAACGAATCATATTCAGAAAGACTACTTTTTACACAATAGTTTTTTTAACAATTAAATTTTTGAAATTATTGATTATAGTATTTGGATAAATTTGAAGCACTAAAATAAATCAAAAGTCTTAAAACATAATATGACTTAGGTGGTAGGCGGGTGTGTTTTTTACTTCGCTTCCCCTTGTGCCCCGTGTGCCCCTGACGGGACACAAGAGGCGAAGTAAAAAGGACACGGACCGATCATGTTTCTAATACTCAATCATTAGACCATGTTAAATTGTTTCTACCAAGATCATTGCTCTCTCACAGACAATTTTAAGTCTCCCTATCAAGGGTTAAGTCTACAACACAGGTAAAGATTATTATTACGGACAAAAATAGAACTGTTATAGGTAAACTGATAAATGTCGTCTTCACAGAAATATTTGATAATGTTGGTTAGATTAGAACAGTGGTTCACATTGTCCTTCCGTTGTTTCCGTCCCTTGCTTCGTTTCTGTTACATTCACATTTATTTATTTTTGAAACTTCTGGCTGAACTATTATCTACTAACACATCATACAAATTTAAATGATATCAGATTTATTATATAGTATTAGAGAATTATATTTAATTATATATTTTTAATTTATAATAATTTATATAGGTTTAGGGTTTAGTTTTGAATGTTTAAAAAATAATTTAAGTTTTATGGTATTTTGGAACATTAAAACTTTGAGTGGTATTTTTGAAAAGTAACTTATTAGTGGTAATTTTCAGCCCGCACATGGTGGAGACGAATCATTTATGTCTATAAATTTTTGTTGTCCTACCATGAAATTAATTGTTCACTTTTTTTTTTTTTTTTTTTGGNTTTTTTTTTTTTTTTTTTGTGAGCGAGAAAATTATGTTTTTTTCTCAGAAAAGGTTATAGTACAGACGATCGGCATGTGTGTGTTTTTATGTGATCGACATGTGTATTTTTTATTTCGTCTTTGTGCTCCGACAAGGACACAAGGTGTAGCGAAGTAAAAATCGCATAGGCCAATCATTCATCTAATGTACATGTTGATTTTATTATTATTAACGATTTGGTATTTTTTATGTCTTCTTTGTTTTATCTTAAAATCTTCAAATGCTATTGATGTTTGATAAAAGAAATATTCTTTGAGCTATGGTGAATATACTGCAACATTTATTTACACTTACTATTGATAGAAATAAACATAAATGACGATTAATTAAGATAACATCACATCAATACTTTTACAAATGAAATGGTTACAATATTATATAACATAAATATACAAAATATATCACATCTCGCACACCAATACAAAAAAAAAAGAAGAGATAAAACGTAGAACATAATACAAGGTTATAAATTTCTTTTATGTATGTTCACTAAATTTCTCCACATATGTACCAAAATCCTAGGAATAGTTCTTACATTACATATATTGTTATCTTGGCAAAAGAAATAATATGTTATGGATGATCAGGCGTGTTTTTTACTTCGCTTCCCCATGTGTCCCGACAGGGGTACATGGGGCGAAGTAAAGAATACACGGACCGATCATTCATCAAATATTATTTACAAACACATCATACAAGTTAGAAGTATCCGATTGATTTTTACTTGTGTAATTTATAATAAAATAATTACAGTCCGCACAAGGTGCGGACCAACCACCTAGTAAGTTTTATTTTTAAGTTGATGGATATCTTAATTATTTAAAAAAAATCATAGTCACGTTTATGCAATATAAATTTACCATTATCTCAGTTAAATCTATTTGCATTCTAAAATTCACAAACAGTTTACAAATTTTTAAATAGTATCATTATCAAATACATGTTTAATTGAAAATCGAAGTGTATATGTATTTCCAATTAAATATTTTTAATGTTATATATATATAGTTATAAAATTACTCTTTATATTGCTAAAGTTGAATATAAAAATAATAATAAAATCTTTGCTTTTTACCAGATTAAAAATTGAACTGTATATGTATTACCGATTAAATATTTTATAACATTATATATACAGTTATATAATTACTCTTTAGATTGCTAAATTTCCATCCAAAAATAATAATATTTTTTATGAGTTTTGACTCATGATTTTATCACCTTATGTTACTTATTTTAGTATATTTAATTTATACGTGATAACAAATATAAATTATCATTTAAGATTAAAGGAGCATTAAAACTATTTAAATATAAGGTTTGTTGGTGTAGATACCCTTAGAGGAGAGTAAGCTGATGTGGACACCCTTAGAGGAGAGAAAAGTGGGCTATTATATAGATTTCTCAAATATATGGTCATTTTGTCAATTAAGATTAGTAAGGTTAACCTCTAACTCGGGTTTTTTTTTTCTTTTTTTTTTCTGACATCAGCATCCAAATTCCCTAAAACAGTTTAAAAGCTAAACCAGGGGAACATTGTGAACGTAATACATATTTTGACCTAATAACTGGGCTCCACGAGCCAAGCTATCTGCTTTAAACTTTAAACCGTGTGGTATATAGACAAGCCGCCAAGACACGAAAGCTTCCAAAAGTTGCTTGAACGTATGCGTTACCGACGAAAAAGCCGGCCAGTCCTTGGGAGAGGTGGTTATCTTCATTAGGTCCGGGAATCTATGAGAAAAGTGACTGAGAGCTGACTGTGGGCAAGCATGCACTCCATAGCCCAGATAAGTGCATCAAATTCGGGATGTAGCGCCGAGAGACTCCTCACTAAATTCTTTGTACCCAAAAGATAGCTAGCGGCCCCCTTAACACACACCCAACTTAAACCCGTCCTTTGGTCCGATAACTTCTAAGATCCATCAAGGTAACATTTTTTCCATGTATATCCGATAGTTTGGAAAAAGAAACCTCCTTCGCATTTATCTGAGCCGTGTCTGAATGACGAGCCTCTGCCAATTTGTCACCTCACTTACCGCCAGTTCTAGCGTAGCCTATCAATATTATTGAAAATTTTATCGTTTCGCGCTTTCCAAATATACCAAACAATGCATGGAAATTCTTGACCCAGACACTCTGTTAGTATTCGCCAGGTGAGGTAATTAAAATTAATAAACACTGAAGACAGGGGAACAATGTCAGTGCATATGGAATGCACGAGAGTGCCCATGTTTAACGTGCCAGCGGATATTAAAAAAAAAACATGTTGAATCATTTCATCCTCTCCACATATGTGACAAGATAAATCATAATGGATACGTCACAATCTAAAACATTTAAATCATGTTAGATGGGTAAAAAAAGTATATATTTTTAATATTAAGATCATGAAATTTAATCAACTGATAACCAAAAATTAAATCAATGTGTAAACCAGAATGATGTAAAAAAAATGTTGTTGGCTAAAAGTAAGTGATAATGTGTATTTTTAATTTTTGAAAACAAGCACAACCCAATCTCAACCCGAGGAACAAGTAAATTTGCACCCTTTTTTATTATCCAATTAGGTGGTTGGCCCGCGCTCTGCACGGATAGTGAATTGTTACTTCATAAGTTCTACAGAGTATGTGTAACGGAAACAATTGATGATGATAAAACCAGATGCGATCGAAAAGTAAACAATATGTATCTTATTTTGCGAAGAAACAATAAACATAAAGTTTGTAAGCTAAAATCAATAACTAACACAAATTTTGGAAAACCTCGTTGTAGACCACATTCGACGTCTCCTTCAACTCGTTTTTCTTATCATCATCGGTAATGAGGACTTTCAGCCCTGTTCTAGACTTTACTTTTGATAGTGCTACATACAGCTGTTCATGGGAGAAAACCGCTTCATCTAGGTGATTGGTCCGCACCTTGTGCATGCTGCCAATATTTTTATAAGAAAATAAGATGTAAAAGATACTGGTAAGGTTGTGCCAACAATAGGAAATTTTGTTACGTTTACTCTAATTTAATATTTCATTATTTACTGTAATTATAATAAGAAATTGGAGTAAAACTTTTTTACATTTGCTGTAATTATAACATTTAAAAGTCTACATTTTTTTCTGTATTGGTGTGGGAGGTGTGATATATTAGTATATTTATGTTATACAAAATATTGTGACCACTGTATATTTAAAATTGATCTTAATTAATCGTCAGTTATGTTTTTTTATGAATATGATAAGTGTAGATAAATGTTGCATTATATTGTTGTATCAAATGCATTATAGTTCAACTTTTTTAGAAGAATGATAGGTCCGTGTCCTTTTTACTTCGTCATTTGTGCCCCGACAGGGGCACAAAGGAGATGCGATGTAAAAAGTACACCCGCCGGTCACCTAAATCACATTATGTTTTTTTAATTTTTTGAGTTTTTAAAAACATTATAGTGCTTCAAATGTATCCAAATATTATAATCAATAACTTCAATGTAAAAAAAATTCTTACAAAAATTTATCGTGTATATTTAGTCTTTAGAAAAGTTGTTTGATGTGTTTCGTTAAATCTGACTTGTTTAGACTTAGACTGCTATTTATATCCAAATCTTTATTTTATTAGATCAAATTGTATAGCCGGATATAGATAAAGCGAACTAAAAACCCTACACCCGCCGATCACATAAATCACATTATGTTTTTACCTATCTTGGGTCAGGTCGTTGCATCGGCTCCTTTGAATTGAGTCATACGACGTCTTTTATTGATAATAGTTGTATCGTACTTTAAGGTTGTGTTAATCTGGGCTTTTCTTTTAACATGGGATGAGTATTTTATTTCTCAATCTTGGAAGGCTTGGATTTGTGTTTTCTAATAATTATTATATTTAATCAAATAAATAATAAGTGGCCTTTTGTCAAGAAAAAAAAGTAAAGTAAAAAATTAGTCGTACAATTGTTTTGGTTTTCTTTTTTGGATTCTCAAAATACAGTTACCGATATAATTTGAAAAGAAATTTGAATAAATTCTAAATCCAATAAAATTATTTTATAGAAAGATTAATTGGGCAATTAACTCTAAAATGTGAAATTTGAGTCGAATAGCATTACACAAAGATTTGCAGTTCTTAATTCGCAATGCAGTCCTAACATGCAAAAGCGCTCGTTCAAGACAAATGCTCTGATTATTAATTGGTGCTTAATTGTGTTTACACAATGCCATTTCTATAACTTCTCTAACAATGATGGAACACCACCCAAATTTTATATGGAAGTTTCCTTTGACCAAGTTTCCTCTTATTATTTTCTTCGGGATGTGGTGATGGGCTTTTTGACCCAATCATTCCAATGGGTTAATTTGGGCCACGAAAAATATTGATGGAAAGCTTTAAAGCTTAGTCTGTTTTTGATTTTGTAGAACTCCCAATTGCTATACGAGATTTGCTTCATCGATTCCTAGAGAAGAGAAAATGATATGTATATGCTTATTTGTGATACCATCTTAATGTTACTCCTACTTCTGATGTGGTTCCACAATTTTTTGTTGTTGTTAAGCTAGTTTCTTAATGAAATCTTGTTACAAGATTACATCAAAGGCACCATACCAGGTAGGCGGTTCAGCCGAAGCGTCTTCCAAACCTCCAACTTGAGATAACACGACTTGGCTTCGGATGGCAGTAATCTTTGAGATTGCTTGATGATCCATTTGTGACATAGAAATACCAATGATTCTCCTCCTTTGTTCATTTTTTATGTAAACCACGCTTTAGTAGTTTTGTTTGTTCAATGCTCCAAAAACTCAGTATATTGTATCAAAGTAATCTTATAGCGTTGGTTATTTTCTTTTTGGGCTTTTAAGACATTGTATTTGTCTGTAATCCTTTACTCGATGCCCTAGTAGATAAATGATTCATAGAAATGGATGTTTTTATCTGTTCTTCCAACCCTTTCTCAATACCCCGCTTGAAATAAGGTTTCCCACCAGTCCCATTTGATTCGAACATTGCACGATCCTATTCCCAAAATTGCAGAAGAAAGAAGAAGATACACAACATAAGAACCTTCACCCACAAAATCAATCTACCCAAAACACCCAAATCTCCGAAAACCCTCAAAAACTTGAAAGAAACATACATAAACTCCAACCAAAAGCAACAAATCTCAACGTTCTGTGAGTTTATATTTTCTAGAACAAATTATAAAAGGGTTATATACCTAACAGAAGGAACATAACTTCAATAATACTATGNACCCTCAAAAACTTGAAAGAAACATACATAAACTCCAACCAAAAGCAACAAATCTCAACGTTCTGTGAGTTTATATTTTCTAGAACAAATTATAAAAGGGTTATATACCTAACAGAAGGAACATAACTTCAATAATACTATGTGTCAGCTACTTTTTAATTGATAAGAATGCTATGTGTACCTAAATTTTAATAAGATAACTCAGAGTGATAACTTACAACCCAAGAGAGATCCATTACACTCTCGAGTAGTTGTTCGAGTAGTTTCCAGTACTCATCAGAGAAGCAAAACGGTAAGGGAGAACGACTGCACTTGGTCATGGCCTCTGCAACCACATGAACTAAGCTTGTCAAATTTCCTCTCCCATTACCAATAATCTTTGCAATGGAGTTGTTCTAGTTTCAAAACTGAAAAATTAGAGCAGAAATAACAGAAAACGTTAAAGTAATAAAGTGGAGATAGTTGGAAAGATTCTCACGATCATCTTTAGCTAGTCAAACCATAGAAAGATACTCGCTCAATTTCGTACAGAGAAATTTTAGCATTTTATTCAACATTTAAACTACTTCATCAAGCAAATAGCTACACCAAACATAAACCATTAACTTTTTGTGTCAATATCAGTTCTTATTTTATTTAACATTCGAGCTACTTCATCAAGAAAATGGCTACAACAAACATAACCATTAGCTTCTTGTGTCAATATCAGTTCTTAACAGATTTAGGCGTGATCCAAGCACACCTGCTTCGACCATCAGCGAAGCACTCACCATTACCAGTTTACCACCACCCTTCTCCTCATCTTTCACACTACTTTGCTTCCTCACAGACAAAAAAGACCACAAATCTGTAACGCCACGATTATAGGTGATTTCCTATTAATACCTCACCGAGTATATTGGGATTATCAACCTCTCACAAAAGGTGTAAGGATAACACAGCTCAAAACGTTCTCATGCCATATGCGATAGCCGAATCAAAACTCTTAGGTAGCAATAGATTTTAAAGCACCAATCAACAAACCCATTACATAGTACACATCAAGAAAAAATGAGCAGCTAAAGCACGTTAGCAGATACACAAAATTCAAAACTCTATACCACTGTTCCATAAAACCAAGTTAGCAGATACACCAAACTCAAAACCCTAGATCAATCACCACAAAAACCAAATCAATCTGGTGGCAACGAATCAACCCAAAATCTCCGGAATCGACGTATTTACATGAAAATAGCATGTTCAAACCCATAAACATATGCAAAATCGAAACATAAACGCGGAATTTGATTGAATTAAACGATTTATACACAAACATATACATAAACATATACAAAATCGAATCCTACAATATATGCCAATCAATATGTCATTTCATTTCTCATATGTCAATCAATACACAGGTCAGATACGATCGGGCCAAATCTCGGTTTTCTTATTCTCATGAATCTGAAAAATTCGAAAGAGGAGATTGTAGAAAAAGGAATAACCAGTCAGATGCGATTGAAATCAACATAAAAACCTTAAACTGAATGAATTTATTAGCGCATTACGATTTCAGTAGAAGAATGCTTTGAAAAACGACAACGAAATCAGCTTTTTATTTTAATGTTGATTAGATAATCCCAACATATGACATAAGCTTTCATGTCATAAATAGATGAATATGATTGGTACACTTCTAAATTAATATACAGGAGGTGAATTAAGATTATTAAATTGGTATTCATTTTGGTTATCAGTAGTATGAAAAGGAAAGTTAATTGGGAGTAATGATAAGTTGAATTACTTGGAGAAGCGGAGAAAGTCCCGTCTGCAAATTAAAACCTAGCTAGGCGGCCTCTCTCTCAAATCAAACCAAATGAGCGGAAGGAACACCTCGTGGATGGTGGCCACTGCGATCGCCGCCGTGGAGGCTCGTTGGAACTATCCTCTCCGCTTATTCCACAAAGATGTCAAGCCTCGTCTCCGTGCGGTCGCTGCCACCGCTCGTTCACCTTCCTCCGCTTCTTCTTCTTCTTCTGATTTCGTCAGAGACAATCCTCCTCTGCCCAACAAACCCGAGGCTTCTATGGACAGAGTTATGGGCCTTAGCGGCTTCGGCCCCACCACCGTTAGATTCTAGATCTCTCTTTCTAGGTACTACTCTCTTCTTTCTCATACCATCATTCTTGTAAAGGCCATTATATTAATAAGACACTTGAGTTCTTAGGCTTTTTGCATTGTTACAGTAAAATTTGTTAGTCAAATACTATACGCTGCAGTCCACAACCATATATAACTCGTATCTTTGGAAAAAGTAAAATAAAATTTGTTACACATATTTTGACAGGAATGAACAATCTCTAATCAATTAAATAATACAGAGTTTTGAAGATTTTTTTTTTATCCAATTAGATGACGAAGAGATTAGTGGCGTGAAGGCGACTCATAATTTGTTTCTTCTTCTTCTTGTTTATCTTGTTGCCCTGTTTCAGCATTTGCCACAATTTTGTCCACCAACGGTTCTATCATTGCCTCCAAGTCATCCAAATCTTGCGTCACTTTTTCTACCTGCAATTTTGATATTTTCCAATCACAATCAAATGCTTATAGGTGTGTTGATTGGTTGGTTAACAAATGTGCCCAAAAGCATAGGTTTATATTAGGAGATTGGTGACTGTCATATATTTTGGGAAATTTACCGGTCAGTAGTGATATTTTAGTAAGATTTTAAAAATATTTTTTTCATTTATCAGTTTCAATAAGAAAATATGTACCTTGTGAAGAAAATCTTGGGCTACATGTGCTTCGTGAGCAGCAAGCTCCGAAATGTGTTCCAGAACCAAAGCCGCATTTTTAACTTTACTTTGCTCGGGTAGTTTCTTTGCCATTCACTACAAGAAAACACGCCGTTTGCGAGGGAAATTTGCGACGGCTT